>RYFJ01004600.1:0-12245 GCA_003991445.1 Oryza meyeriana var. granulata | reverse complement strand
AGGTAAACTTGTTCTTATCTTTTTTGAAGATGACGAATAATGATATTTTGTTTCTAATTTCTGCGTTCTTCTCTTCTGAATCAAACTTTTTTTGCATAATCGGTGCGTTCCATATATTACCAAGTTACCTCGGTTCCTAATAGCCTAGATGGAAAAATAAATAGAAAAGAAATTCTAAAGAAGGCGGATCCTCCCCTCATCAAGAGTAATGAACTAGGTGTGTACAGTACAAAAAAATTAATAAATTAACCAAACTCTGCTGATGTTTGAGGCAATCAAGAAGGGCATAAGTGAATATTATAACCGAAAGTGAGCTAATCCACCAATATTGCTTGCACAATGGAAAGAGCACGGGCTTATCTCTCCAGCGAATTAAATATAGCCAAAGGTGTACGTTCATGAGCCATGCTAAAGTCTCAATTAATTCCTGCCAATATCCAGCCAGGAAATTAAGAACATAAATCCAGTCGCCCAAACAAGATGTCCAAATAAGAACATCCATGCCATACCGATAAACTATTCATCCAAAAGGATTATATCCATTGATAGTTGTGAAGAGTTTAACCATAGGTAATCTCTTAACCATCCTCAAATAAGTGGAGGATTCATTAAATTGTGAAACGTTGCCCTGCATAATGTGATGTGTTTCCAATGCCAATAAAAGTAAACCATCCATGGTATTTAACATCAGAAAACTGCCAAATAAAACGCGTCCCAAGCAGAAATATCACAAGTACCGCGACCTGGGCCGTCGCAAGGAAAACTATATCAAAATCTTTTTTATCCGGCATTAATTTGGAACCGCGTGCATCTAAAGCACCCTTTACTAAATCAATGTAGTTGTATGCAAACCTAGAGCAATAGCATGATGAACCAAGAAATCTCCAGGTCCTATTGTTAAGAAAAGCGAATTACTATTCTCGTTAACAGCATTCAACCATCGGGTAACCATAGGGTTCGACCCGCATTGAAAGCGGGACCGCTCGTTGAAGATAAGAGTATATCGAACCATATGTCGTCTTACATGAGCCGATTGTATCCATTGGGCAAATATAGGTTCGATCAAGATTTGCTTTTCTGGAGTACCAAAAGCAAAGCATGACGTCATTATGACATAAAGGCCAAGGTATGGAATCCTAGGAAGGACTAGCCCAACTTAAATGAGATATGATAGTTTCTTTATGGTCTAACATTCTTGCCAATACATTATCTTCATTCTGTTCCGGATTGTAATCTAATGAAAAAATAGCTCCATGAGCAAAAGCCCCTGTCATGATGAACCCTGCAATGTATTGGTGATGAGTATATAAGCTGCTTGAGTAGTAAAGTCTTGTGCTATGAATGCATAAGAAGGTAAAGAGTACATATGTTGAGCTACTAAGGAAGTAATAACCCCAAAGAAGCTAGAGCAAGACCCAATTGAAAATGAATCGAATTATTGATTGTGTCGTAAAGGCCCTTATGCCCACGCCCTAATCGACCCCGGAGGAGTATGTGCTTCTAAAAGATTTTGATACTGTGCCAATTCCGAAGTTAGTTCGATACATATGACCGGCAATGAGAAAAATAAATGCAATAGCTAAATGATGATGAGCAATATCGGTCAGCCACAAACTTTGTGTTTGTGGATGGAATCCCCAAGAAGAGTTAAAATAGCAGTTCCGCTCCTTGAGTGGTACAAATAATGATTACTCGAATCGGGGTTTTGGGCATAAAGATTCACTGACCCGTCAGAAGGGGTCCAACCCCTGGGGATAGGGTAATACGTCTAAGAAATTATTCCATCGAACGTACTCTCCCCGGGATGCTGGAATAGCGACATGAACTAAATGTCCTGTCCAAGCCAAAGAACTTACCCCGAAAAGTCCTGACAAATGATGATTGAGACGAGATTCCGCGTTTTTGAACCACGAAAGGCTTGGTTTCCATTTGGGTTGTAGATGTAACCAACCCCTATTAAGGATAGCGTAGAAAGAAATAATAGAAAAAAGAGCTCCTGTATAAAGATCCTCATTGGTCCGTAATCCAATTGTATACCACACTGATAAACCCAGAATAGGCGATATTCACTGGACCGGCGGCGCCTCCTCGAGTAAAGGCTTCCACAGCGGGTTGACCAAAATGAGGATCCCAAATCGCATGAGCAATAGGTCTTACGTGTAAAGGATCCTGTATCCATGATTCAAAATTTCCTTGCCAAGCGACATGAAACAGATTTCCGGACGTCCATAGAAAGATTATTGCTAATTGCCCAAGTGAGAAGCAAAATGTTCTGATAAAGACGTTCCTCAGTAATATCATCATGACTTTCGAAATCATGTGCGGTAGCATACAAACCAAATACGACGAGTAGTGGGGTCCTGAGCTAGCTTGGCTAAACCTGGGAAATCTTAATTCCATAATGCCTTTCAATCCTCCTAGCCACTATCCTACTGCAATAATTCTCGCTAAGAAGAATGCCATGTTGTGGCAATTCCACCCAGAAGGTATGGGTTACTCCTACAGCACGTCCTTGTATAATGCTCAAGGCTCTAGGCTGAGTAGCAGGAGCAACTTTTAATTTGTTATGAGCCCAAACGATAGATTCAATGAGCTCTTGCCAATAACCACGGCCGCTGAATAAAAACATTAAACTGAAGGCCCAGACAAAATGAGCACCTAAGAAAAAAAGACCATATGCGGATAATGAAGAACCATAAGACTGAATTACTTGGGATGCCTGTGCCCACAAGAAATCGCGGAGCCACCCATTAATCGTAATGGAACTCTGTGCAAAGTTTCCCCCTGTGATATGAGTTACCACCCCTTGATCACTTATAGTACCCAACATCCGACTGCATTTTCCAACTGAAATGGAAAATGACTACCGAAATGGAATTGTACATCCAGAATAGACTAAGAAAACATGATCCAGGCGGATACTTGACATGTTCCCCCTCGCCCAGGCCCATCGCAAGGGAAGCGAAAACCAAGATTTGCTTTATCGGGTATCAAACGGGAACTGCGAGCAAATAAAACACCTTTCAAAAGTATTAATACAGTCACATGGATTGTAAATGCGTGAATGTGATGGACTAAAAAATCTGCGGTTCCTAATGGAATAGGTAACAAAGCAACTTTGCCGCCTACTGCTACTAACTCGCCACCTCCCACGTTAAGCTGGTACTTGTTGTTGCACCAGGAGCTGTTACGCCAGGCGCGCCAGCATGGAGATTTTGTACCCATTGAGCAAAGATCGGTTGTAATTGTATGGCGGTATCCGAAAACATATCTTGGGGACGACCTAAAGCACTCATGGTATCATTATGAATGTACAAACCAAAACTGTGAAAACCTAGAAATATACATACCCAGTTAAGGTGGGATATGATTGCATCACGGTGTCTAAGGACGCGATCTAATAGATCGTTGTATCGAGTCGTTGGATCATAGTCTCTTACCATAAAAATGGCTGCATGTGCAGCAGCACCAACTATTAGAAATCCGCCAATCCACATGTGGTGTGTGAACAAGGAAAGTTGTGTACCATAGTCAGTAGCTAGGTATGGATAGGGGGCATAGAGTACATATGATGAGCTACAACAATGGTTGTAGAGCCTAGCATAGCTAGGTTAAGAGATAATTGAGCATGCCATGACGTTGTTAGGATTTCATAGAGACCTTTATGGCCCTGTCCTGTAAATGGGCCTTTATGAGCCTCCAAAATATCTTTCAGGCATGACCAATACCCCAGTTGGTCCTATACATATGACCTGCGATCAGGAAAGAATAGCAATAGCTAAATGATGGTGCGCAATATCGCTCAACCATAGACCACCGGTTATTGGATCTAGCCCTCCGCGAAAACTAAGAAATTCTGCGTATTTGGACCAATTCAAGGTGAAAAAGGGGGTTGCTCCTTCGGAAAAACTAGGATAAAGTTGAGCCAAAAGGTCGCGATTCAAGATAAATTCATGAGGAAGTGGTATCTCCTTAGGATCAACCCCAGCGTCAAGAAATTGGTTAATCGGTAAAGATACATGGATTTGGTGCCCCGCCCAAGAAAGAGACCCAAGTCCTAATAACCCTGCTAAGTGATGATTCAACATGGATTCTACGTCTTGGAACCAGGCTAATTTGGGAGCGGCTTTGTGATAATGGAACCACCCAGCAAAAAGCATTAACGATGCAAAAATCAATGCACCGATTGCGGTACAATAGAGTTGTAATTCACTAGTTATTCCGGATGCTCGCCAAATCTGAAAAAACCCGGAGGTTATTTGGATTCCTCGGAAACCCCGCCTACATCACCATTCAATATTTCTTGCCCTACGATTGGCCAAACTACCTGAGCACTGGGTCCAATGTGAGTAGGATCACTTAGCCATGCTTCATAATTGGAAAAACGGGCACCATGGAAGTACATGCCACTCAACCAAAGAAAGATAATGGAGAGTTGACCGAAATGAGCACTAAAGACTTTTCGAGAGATCTCCTCCAAATCACCGGTATGACTATCGAAATCGTGAGCATCAGCATGTAGGTTCCAGATCCAAGTGGTAGTATCAGGGCCCTTTGCTATTGTTCTTGAGAAATGGCCGGGTCTGGCCCATTCCTCAAAAGATGTTTTTACAGGATCCCTATCCACAACAATTTTTACTTCTGGTTCCGGCGAACGAATAATCATTAAGTCCTCCTCTTTCCGGACAAGACATACAAAGAGACCCGCCAACTTTTTAGTGAACCTTTGAAAGATAGATATTATGATTAGTCCTTTTCTTTACTATCTACCGTCCTTCTATTTTTTTTTTAGTTATTCACTGGAGCAATTATATATTGAAGTCAATCTGAGGCAAGTGTTCGGATCTATTATGACATAAGGGTTGGGTGCCTAACGGACAATGTTTATCTTGGATTTCTCCACGTAACAAAAAAACCTTTTTTAATTTAAGAAGCTAGTGTATTTTTTTTTTAAGAGTATAAGTCCCTATCTATATCTACTTTCCTTGAGCATAATATAGATTTTTTTATTCGATTCCAAATTCCAAGATAATTCATTAGAATTATTAATAAGATGGTCCTGATATATTAGCAATATTTATATTGCCCCTTTTTATTCGCTTTATTACTTCTATTCTAGACCCTATCGTTTATCCTTATGAAATATAATATAAAATAGAAGGCAGAGGAAAGAGATATAATGAAATTCTTGATTCGATCTTCCGACCTAATTTATTTGATTAATGGATCAACAACCAAACCCCCATTTTATGAAAAAGGAGAGTGGTCTTATTCAAATTCAAAGCGCTTCGTAATCTTCAACCAGTTCTGTGCTTCAATATAATTTCCCGGAGTAAGCGCTATAGCTTGTTTCCAATACTCAGCAGCTTGATCAAACCAAGCTTCTGCAATTTCCGAATCACCCTGTAGAATGGCCTGTTCTCCCCGGTCGGAATAGGTAGTTCCTTCCCCTAGAACCGTACTTGAGAGTTTCCTACCTCATACGGCTCAGAAATTGCTATCTTAATTTCCCTTGTCTTAACTGAATTCGATTTCTCAAAAATCGATCCAATTTCTTCTTGGGTTACGCAGAAGAAGTTAATTACCTAAGTTTCAAACCCTAAATTTTGATCAATAATCAGTTTGATCTTTTCTCCCACCTGCAGAAAAATGAAGCATAGATAGACCTATATCCTTCGTCCGAATTTTCTGAAAGGTAACTATCTCGGTTTCATATATGAAATTTCTATAGAATCCTTGAAAAAGACTTTTTCCCATAAGCAAGAAAAAAGAACTTACTATCTTTGGGATCTGATACTACACCGCTGCTTAATCCTTTAGTGGATCGGCTCTATTACATAAGCGGATTCCTAAATTTTGCCCCATATCATGGGATAAGTAAGCAGTTTTTTTTAGTTGTATCGACCCAGTCGCTCACTAATTGATCTTTACGGTGCTTTCTCTATCAATTTGAGAACTTTATCCATAGAGTAGTATAGGCCATACTTTCTTTCTTCCTATTTTGATTCTCGTGAAGTGTCCTTTCTTCCTACAGCTGATAGGGCAAAATCGTTGTTTTGACGATCCCTATGTAGAAAGCCCTTTTTTCTAGTAAATACTAGAAAAATTGATCCTTTCTTACTTTTCTTTCTATAGTGGAGATAGTCGCACGTAATGACAGATCACGGCCATATTATTAAAAGCTTGTGGTAAGAAGGGGTTTCGTTCTAGTGCCCGGAAATAATATTCCAAAGCCTTTGTATGCTCTCCATTGCTTGTGTGTATAAGGCCTATGTTATAGAGTATATAACTTCGATCATAGGGATCAATTTCTAGTCGCGTAGCTTCATAATAATTCTGCAAAGCTTCCGCATAATTTCCTTCGGATTGAGCCAACATCCGTTACGGTCGTTCATTCTATTCAAAAAATCTCCGTTCCAAAACCGTACATGAGGTTTTCATCTCATACGGCTCCTCCCTTCTGTACATAGTACTAAGCGAAATAATCTAGATAATAAAAATAGAATTAGTTCCATCTCATTATGGACCGAAAGGGGCTGGTATTTTTCCAAGAAATCTCTAGCCAACCTTCCCACAAGAGGTTTTTCTTAACACCAATGAATTCTATTAATGCTAGAGGAAAACGATAGCTCCAAGAATTTCTTTGTTCTCAACGCCTCCTATTTAGAGGAATTAGCCACTTCAACGATCTTTGATGGTTATAGGGGTATCCAAAGTACAAACTTGATGGTTGTTTGTTATCCCAACCATTCTTTCCAGCCCTGATACCAATCAGGAAAGGGCTAATTTATAACAAAGTTTTTCTCTTGTTGATTCCTATTTCTAGGTGTAGTGCTTTTATCCCCTATGCTACCTATTAGTACTAGTAGAGTAGGATTAGCCTGTAATACAGAACCTATCCTGTAGGTGTAACCTTTCGCTCAATACTAAAATCTACAATTGAAGCATCTGAGGCCGCGTCAATCGAGGATACACGACAGAAGGAATTGCTAGTTCACCTCACCTTCCCTAAGCGTGGGTTTCCCTTACTAATTTGGTTTTCTCTCCGCGAACCCCCGCTCTTTCTCGTAAGACTGGGGTGTAGGTAGGGCTAAAAAACAAAAAAAAGAGTCAAATCGCACCATCTCTATAATAAGTAAATGCCCTTTTTTCCCCTGAGGTTGTCGGAATTATTCGCAATAAAATATTGGCTACAATTGAGAAGGTCTTATCAACGAAATTTCCATTTATACGGGATCTAGGCATAATTCCCAACCCATTCTATCATTCTATATAGAATTCTTTTCATTCCTTCACAAAATAACATAAAAAAAACAAATCCATTCAATTCTTATAAATCGATCCCTATGCTCCAAATGGATAAGAGAGGTATTTCCGCTCAGCTCAAATTCTCTCTTTTTCCTTCTGTTTGGACAAGAAGAGATAGAAAATATTTGACTAAGATTGGATTTCATTCCACTTTCCTATTTCTCAACAACAACTTCTCTCATCAACTATTTCGCGTTTTCAAAGTCATTAATCGTCCCATACCCTATTTTATATTTGATTGTATGGGGTGGGATACCTTATGCAAACAGAATTCTAGGGTTCCTTTATTATGGAATAAGAAGAATTCTTCCATTCTCTTTTTCTTTGGTTTGGGGAAAACCCAAACTAAAACTTTTCGAGGGAGCGGAATTCCCAGTAAAAAATCCTGGACCCGTCCACTTAGATGAAAAGGAATTTTTCTATCTAATAGAACAATGGAACCCTCGCGCGGTTGTGGTTGTACCTGTACTGCAGGAATAGGAAAACTCGCTATTCACTCAGTTTTTTTTCCATAATTAAGATTATGGAGGAGAGATGGCCGAGCGGTTCAAGGCGTAGCATTGGAACTGCTATGTAGACTTTTGTTTACCGAGGGTTCGAATCCCTCTCTTTCCGTTTTTCTTAATTCAGCAACGTTAATGATTACAATGTATCAAATCAAATAACAATTTATTCCAGCAATAATACAATACCTTTATTTAATAGAAATTCTCTATACCAAATTACTGTGGTATGTAAAATACACATAGAGGAAAGAACAAAAAACAAAAAGGAATCCTAGGGTTAATCCATTTCTGTTAGGTGAATGGGAAAATACGAATTAAGAGCCTTAGGTCGATTTAGTTCGGGGAAAAGGGAAGGGGAAGAAAATTCTATGAACCTTTCTGTTTTTCCTTAAGTTCAAGTTTGACGAGAGTAATATTCTACAACTAACAACTCATTTATTTTGAGACCGACCCACTTCCTATCCAGGATTTTTTTTACTAGTCCTTTATATTGCAATGTGTCAATCGTCAAATGCTTTGGCAATTTCCCCGGGTCGGATGAAGCAATAGAATTTTGAACCAGACGTTTTGATCTTTGGTTATCCTTCGTAGTAATAATATCTCGGGGTTTGCAACGAAAACTTGGTATATCGACTATACGACCATTAACTAAAATATGTCTATGGTTAACTAATTGCCGGGCCTCGGGAATGGTTGAAGCCATACCTAATCGAAAAAGGATATTATCCAAACGCATTTCAAGTAATTGTAGTAAAACCTGACCTGTTGAACTTTTTGCTTTTCCAGCGATATGTACATATCTAAGTAATTGTCGTTCTGTCAGACCATAATGAAAACGCAATTTCTGTTTTTCTTGAAGACGAATACGATATTGTTCTTTTTTCCCAGAATGGAATTTCTTTTTCAGATTACTTCCGGATTTAGGTGTTTTTCTAGTGAGTCCTGGTAAAGCTCCCAGACGGCGTATTTTTTTAAAACGAGGTCCTCGATAACGGGACATGAAGACTCCTTTTTTATTTTATTGAAATTTCATTTTACACAATTAATTTCATTGTATTTACATTACAGAATACATCGAAATTAAAACTGAATTAAAGTAAAGGATAAACAGAGTAAAATCTACTTAAAATCTACTAAAGTACCACAAAAAATGGAATTTCATCAACATCTGGATTTTTATATATATATTATTTATTTTATTGTTTTGTATCTAGCAAAATTGTAGGGTAAAACGACATAATAGATCCTGGATTCTCCATTTAATTCGGAGAAAAAGAGGTATTTTTGTTCATGGAACATTGATAGAGAAAAAAGCCGACTATCGGATTTGAACCGATGACCCTCGCATTACAAATGCGATGCTCTAACCTCTGAGCTAAGTGGGCTTACATAACAGAAATAGTGTAACAAATAGAAATATGTATAGTATAGGAAATCCGTAAAATGTCAGATCTTAATTATTAATCTTAGCTATTAACTAGTTCGAAATTGGAAGTTCTACTTAGAAAAAAAAATACTAGAACTTCATAAAGTTAGATAGATTTTTTTGAACTTTCTTTTTTTCTCTAATTCGCAAATCTATTTTTCTAATAGAATAGAATCTATTCCAATTTCTATATTGAATTTGATTTTAGATATTTTTAATTTGATATGGCTCGGACGAATAATCTAATACATGGAAAAGAATAATATATATATGAAAGACATAATAAAGAGAACACGCGAATTTCTTGGTATTTTCAGTCCATCATTATAGACATTTTTTGAGATATTTTGTTTTTTTGTTATTTGTTAATAATTTAATGATTAATATTTCACTAAGGAGAACATAGAATCACAGCAAATGAAATTGCTAATTCTGATTAGCAAAAAAAGAATGAATATCAAGCGTTATAGTATGATTTGGAATACTCTAAAAAAGGAACGCGGTAGGTGGGGGAGAGAAAAACCTTGGGATATATTGATTCGCATTGAATTGCAAATACATCAACGATAGAATCAATTCAATGCTGAATTTCAATAAGCGGAGTCTCTCAACTAGAGACGAACCGCTAGACTACATCGAGTAATGAATTCAACGATTCCAAAAAAACAAACAGATGGAGGAAATTGCACAAGGAATCCTGGTCTCAAAGAAAAAGAAAATGGGGATATGGCGAAATCGGTAGACGCTACGGACTTGATTGTATTGAGCCTTGGTATGGAAACCTGCTAAGTGGTAACTTCCAAATTCAGAGAAACCCTGGAATTAAAAAAGGGGCAATCCTGAGCCAAATCCGTGTTTTGAGAAAACAAGCGGTTCTCGAACTAGAATCCAAAGGAAAAGGATAGGTGCAGAGACTCAATGGAAGCTGTTCTAACGAATCGAGTTAATTACGTTGTGTTGGTAGTGGAATTCCCTTCTAAATTAGAGAAAGAAGGGCTTTCGAAACCTAATACACACGTATAGATACTGGCATAGCAAACGATTAATCACAGAACTCATATCATAATATAGGTTCTTTAATTCTTTTTTAGAATGAAAATAGGAATGATTATGAAATAGAAAATTCATAATTTTTTTAGAATTGTTGTGAATCCATTCCAATCGAATATTGAGTAATCAAATCCTTCAATTCATAGTTTTCGAAATCTTTTAAAAAGTGGATTAATCGGACGAGGATAAAGAGAGAGTCCCATTCTACATGTCAATACTGACAACAATGAAATTTCTAGTAAAAGGAAAATCCGTCGACTTTCTAAGTCGTGAGGGTTCAAGTCCCTCTATCCCCAAACCCTCTTTTATTCCCTAACTCTAGTATTTATCCTGTTTTTTTTTATTAATAGGTTTAAGATTCATTAGCTTTATCATTCTACTCTTTCACAAACAAAGGAGTACCAAGAGAACTCAACGGATCTTATGTTATTCATTGAATACATTTCTTTTTATTATAGTATCGGCAAGGAATGTCGATTATTAACTCGATTTTTAAGTATTATTAAATAAGCTTTGTACAATGCATAGGACTGCCCCCCCATTTCCAAATTTTGAATTTGGAATACTTTATTGATTTTTTAGCCCCTTTAATTGACATAGATACAAATACTCTACTAGGATGATGCACAAGAAAAGGTCAGGATAGCTCAGTTGGTAGAGCAGAGGACTGAAAATCCTCGTGTCACCAGTTCAAATCTGGTTCCTGGCACAGAAAAAAAGGGATCCACCGAATAGGTATTGATACAAATACCTCGAGATGGGTTGGGATACATATTCGTTAATAATATAGATAGAGTATGATTTTTTCATCTAAGTAGATAAATCTCTAAATAGAGGCACTTCTTTTTGTCATATTTGCATTGCTTAATTTTGTATTCCACTATTCTGACAAATATTTTTTATTCTTGCTTATCTTACTTTCCTAGTTGTTCTAAGTAATGCACGTGGTACAAAGTTCGTGTAGGGAACTTCTTTGAGTCATCGTATTTTTCTGTTCATACGAAGGAAATGAATATGTGATTTTCCAAATTGGAGAATCGAAATGAAGCCTTTTTTTGCTTAGTCTATCTGAACCTTTTTGTATAATCAGAATTAATTAGAATGTAATAGGTATTCTGTTTCATCTAGGAACCGAGCGTAAAATATTCCTTGAATTGCATAAATCTGGAGTTGTGTTGTATAAGTGAGCATGAATTTCTTATCATTCAATGAGCATCTTGTATTTCATAGAAATTGGGGGTTATATAATCCTTACGTAAGGGCCAGCCTATCCAACTTTCAGGCATTAGGATACGTTTAAGGCGTGGATGATTATCATAAGAGATTCCCACCATATCAAAAGATTCGCGTTCTTGAAAATCGGAACTTCTCCAAATCCAGAAGACAGATGGTATTCTAGATTATCCTCTTTGGGCAAAGACTTTATGACATAATTCTTCTGGGTTATCTATACCAACTGCATCTCTCAGTAAGATAACTATTACACTTACTACCTCCTTCGTCGAAATCGGAAGATCCGCGAATGTATTTTGCACTCCAACCAGATAACGTCCAACACATTGGGAACTAAATTGAACCATAACATCATTAAAATGACAACAATGGTACACATCCCAATCCTCCTACTGCTTTTTATTGTAAAGTCTCTATTCCTCATGATCGAACCAAAATCTATGACCACCTCATGTTTGCTAGCCAATTAGAAACCCAACCCATGCTCATTATCTTGATCTCTCCTCCTTTGTATAATATTTCGAGTTCGAATACAAGTTTGAAATATCCCTGCTCTTTCTTTTCTGCTCACAAAAAGCCTCCCTCCAATTCACGAATTTGTAGAAGATACGGGACGTTATTTGAAAAAAGTTCAGAAGATATGTCTAAAGTAGATGGTGATGAAGAGCAATCTTGCTCTAATTCCGTATGAGTACTGACGCCAACATAAGCTTGTGACTGTA
>RYFJ01004343.1:0-45319 GCA_003991445.1 Oryza meyeriana var. granulata | reverse complement strand
GAGCTATGAGAGCATACCGAATCGAATTCCCTTGAATGATATTCTTATCTTGCCACAATGTCCATCTGGAGCTTCAGAGAATATGAGAACACAAATGGCCTACAAACTTGTGGAGAGTTGCGTGTAAGTTTGAGACCCATAAGCAGGGCTGAGAGCTTCAAACACCTTCAAAGTCCTTGTTTGCGTGCAGGCTTGCGGAAGGAAATACCCTCAGCTCATATGATTTAAGATGAGTTGTCAATTGGAGTCTGGAAAAGGTTGGTCCCTTAGCCAAAGAGTTGGCTACCTGATGTGAATTCTCCAGTCGCTCCTCGAGTTTTTGAGCCATTCATTACTGACTATACCATGAACACATGGACAGCACCTTGGCTGGTTGCATGGAGATGCTTTAAACACTTAGAAGGAAACCATTAAGAAACACCAGTCATGTGATGATGATGCAAAAGGCAAGGGAAAGGGCAAGCCCGAATGTCAAGAAATGAAGCGGTCAAGGAAATTAACTCCCGATGAGAATCGCGCGCAGACCAAGCCAAGCAGACAGAGAAGGCGCTGCTCTGGACGCAGTTTGCTTTTTACCTGCAAGGAATCAGGAGCATTGGAAGAGGAACTGCCCAAAGTACTTGGAGATCTAAGAAGAAGGGAAAGGTCGACTTCCAACAGTAAAATGTCTATAGAGATCAATTTGCTACTGCATCTACTATTTTTTTTTATTTGGTATTTGATACCGGAATCGGTGCTCAATATGCAAATGGTGCAGGGCCTAACAGAGTAAAGGAGTTTGAGAAGGAGCGAAGTGGATTTGCTAGTTGGCAATGGCAGGTTTGCTGCCGGTGGCTGTCGGCCACATGCCATTGTCTTATGCCCTTCAGATTAGTTTTGGAATAAATAATTATATATGTGTTCCATTCCTTTTGGTTAGAAACGTTATTTCTGTTTCATGATTTGCCACAGCAAAGGTTATGACTTTAGGATTGTGGACATGGTGTTCTCTTTATTTATCAAGGTATGTTCTATTGTCCATACTCTATTGAAATGGGTATATACGTCTCTAATCTTAAGCAGGCACGGTCTAAATATACAAGAGGCAAGTCCTAATGATTTTGAATCACAGATTTATCTAGCATATCGCGTTGGGTAACATAATAATGAGAAAAACGCATTGAGAGGCTCCTAGAGTTGGTCTATCTGAACAACTCACTTGTGAATTTTGAATCACTTTGAAGCAGTGATCTTGTCTTTACTTAGGCAAGATGACCAGGGGACTTTCACGGTCAAGGTGAAAGGGCAAGTGACTTATTGGGGACCGTACATTCTGATGTATGCGGCAAAAAAAACAATGAGTTCAAAGAGCCAGGGTCGGTTGTTGGGTACTTCATAACTTTTACTGATGAACTTGGTAGATTGTGATGTGTAACCTAATGGAATAATTGAATCCTTTGAAAAGATCAAGGAATTCCAAAATGAAAGTACAATGTCAATTTAGGCGTAAAACCAATCAAGTTTGCTACGATCTGTCGTGGAGGCGGTATTTGGTAGCCACAGAGTTTGCGCAATGCATCTGAAGGATTGTGGAAGGTTCCAACAGTTGACTCACCAGGAACACTCAATGGAATGGGGATATGCTGAAAGGAGAAATCGCACTTATATTAGATATGGTGCGACTCCATAGATGAGCCAAAGTGATCTTCCATTGTCCTTTGGGACATACGCTCTTGAAACAGCGACGTTCACAATAACAGAGTTCATCAAGTTCAGTAGAACAAACACCATTCGAAATGTGAAGGAACGTCCATAGCTTGTCTTTCTTAAGATTTGGGAGTGAGGCTATTGGAAACGCTTTGCAATCCCGATAAGCTCACTCCTAAGTCTGACAATTGCTTCTTGGTCGGTTCTCAAGAGAAACAAAAGGATATTACGTTTTATCAATCAACATGAAGGCAAAAGTGTTTGTCGCCGACATGGATGTCTTTTATTATTTTTCCCCGTTCCTTTTTTTTTTTTTTTTTTTTTTTTTCTCTTTATTTTTCTTTTTTTTTTTTTCCCTTCCCTCCCCCCTTTTCCGTTTTTTTTTCTTTTTTTTTTTTTTCTTTTTTTTTCTCTTCTTTTTCCTGATTTTTTTTTCTCCTTTTTTTTTTTTTCTTTACCTTTTTTTTTTTTCTTTCTTTTTTTTTTTTTTTTCTCCCCTTCTTTTATTTTTTTTTTTTTTTTTTTTTTGTTTTTTTTTTTTTTCTTTTACTTTTTTTTTTTTTTTTTTTTTTTCTTTTTCTTTTTTTTTTCTTTTTTTTTTTTTTTTTTTTTTTTTTCTTTTTTTTTTCCTTTTTTTTCTTTTTTTTTTTTTCTTTTTTCCTTTTTCTTTTTTTTTTTTTTTTTTTTTTTTTTTTTTTTTTTCTTTTATTTTTATTTTTTTTCTCCTTTTTTTTTCTTAGAGAAAGACGTTTCTCTACCAGAAGGATAGGTGAGGGACCGTGCAACTCGAAGAATTCGAGAAACACCTTGAAGAAGGTTCAGCTACTACAGAAACCACAACAGGGAATAGAACACAAGTGTGGAAGCAACCTGTTGTAGAACACAGCACGAACGTTAGTCAGAGATGTCACGTCGTGCCACCTGACGAGTACAAATGTTTTGACTACTTAACAAAGGACAATTTGTTGTTTAAGACAAGGTGAGCCTAACCGACCTATGAACGAAGCGATGGTGGCGGAGACCGACTCTGAGAAATGGCTTGAAGCATGAGATCTAAATCGAATCATGATACCAGTAAGTCAAGTTTTGCAACTTGCGATTTGATCCACCTGATGGTGTATAAAACCTATTATGAGTGAATGGGTTTCAAGAAAAAAGATAGAAATGGTGGAAGTGTTCAATCTATAAGGCACGAAGATTAGATGAGCACAAAGGCTTTCAAACAAAGTCAAGGTGCTTTGATTATAGATGAACTTTTTCCGCCCTCGCAATGCTTAAAGTCTATTCGGATCAATTCTAGGCGATTGCTGATATTTCGACTACTGGATTATCGGCAAAACTGGATGTCAAAACAGCTTTCCTAATGGAAATCTGAAGGGATGTGTCAACATGACACCACCACACGGTTTAGTCGCTCCACAATCAGCTGGAAGATAATGCAACCTGCAAAAGCTCCATTATGGATTAAAGCAGGCATCTCGGAGTTGGAATATTGTTTTGATGAAGTGATTAAGGGTTTGCTTTTCATACAAGAACGAGAAGAGCGCCTTGTGTTATAAAAAGCTCAGTGGGAGCGCACTTGGTATTTCTGATTTTATATGGGACGACATATTACGATCGGAAAGAATTCTAATGCTCGAATTGTTAAGTCTCTCAGTGAATATTTCTCTATGAAAGACTTAGGAGAAGCCGGCATATATTCTGGGATCAATCATATAGAATGATCAAGAGCGCTGAATTGGTTATGTCAAGATAACATACATTGAAAGGTGTTGAAAAGGCTTCACATGCGAGACTCTAAGAACAGGTTTCCTAACCGTGTCCACATGGTATAAATCTTAGCAAGATCAAAGTGTCCTATACACGCTGATGAGCGGATAAGATGAATAGCGATCCCGATAATCTTCAAAGCTATTGGGTCATTTGTATGCCAGTTTGTACACGTCCAGAGTCTCGTAATGCTTTAATACTCGGAGTAGATAGTCAATCGGATCCAGGTGAAGGTCACTGGATTGCTGTTAAAGAACATCTTGAAGTACTGAGAAGAGAACTTAAACGATGATGTTCCTTGTCTATGGAGTGAAGAAGAGCTCGTTGTAAATGGTTACACTGATGCTAGCTTCCAAACTGACAAAGACGATTTCAGATCGCAATCTGGATTTGTGTTCTGCCTAAATGGCGGTGCGATGAGCTGGCAAGAGTTCCAAGCAGGAGACGGTTGCTGATTCTACAACGGAAGCCGAGTACATTTGCAGGCTTCTGAAGCTGTTCTAAAGAAGCTGTTTGATCAAGAAATTAGTTTCGAGCTTGGTGTGTGACTAGAATGCCTTTTCAGTCCGATGGACCTCTACGTAGATAATAGGGGCCATTGCGCAAGCCAAGGAGCCTAGATCTCACCAAAAGTCCAAGCACATTTCTATACGGCGTTTTCATCTCATCCGCGAGATAGTGGGAGAAGGCGATGTAAGATATGCCAAAGTACAACGGATTTGAACATTGCAGATCCGTTGACAAACCGCTTCCCCAAGCCAAAGCATGAGGCTCCAATTAGGGCAAATGGGTATTAGATACCTACATGGTTGACTCTAGTGCAAGTGGGAGACTATTAGTGATATGCCCTAGAGGCAACATGGGATGTTAATATATCACATGCTGGTTATAATGTATTGACTTTGTTCCTTTGAAATAACATACATTGATTGATCAATGAGTATGTGACTTATTCATGAGACTCTTAATGTCAAATAATGCTATTTCTGAAATGATCCTGATCATATATCATCATGAGGAACAAATATGATGTGTAATATCAAGCATATGTATTATTGATGATCATGTCTCATGGATTCATGTATGGAGATCCAAATCGATAATATGAACAATATTTAAGTTTGAACATATGTTGGTAGACCAGCCATGAGATAACGCAGAGATTTCATTTCATCAGTTAGTCTCAAGTAGTGTTTATGTAGAGTCCTTACACTTGAGATCACATGGAGTCCCAACATACGTAGTAGCTTATTTTGGGACTACTAAACACTACTCCGTAAACTGGGTAGTCATAAAAGTGGTCTTCGGGGTTTGCTATGAAACATGTAGTGGGATATGATGATCGAAAGTATAATTTTGCCCCTCCTTATGGAGAGTATATCTCTGGCCCTCGAAGTAATGGATTATGGAAGTGCATGCCATGCTACGGTGATTGAGGTGTCAATCACAAGTTGTAATCCATCACAGGATCGAGAGAGTGATAGAGCTATTAAGAGCGATGACACAAGTCTCGCCTTGAGCTCAATCGATATCGTGGGCAAAGGGATTTGTTACATAAGGACATTACAGTTCAGCCGATATGATCTTTACGTATATCTTGGGGCTAATATGCCTTGCTAGAGGCCGCTCATTAAAGGGTGACCAGAAAGCGCTTTCTGGGTCGCGACAAAATATACGTGAAACCTACGGGTCGCACACTTAATGGGTTGGAAAACATTATTCGAATGTGATTCGAATAGGGCTCGATTCGGATAGAGAGTCCGAGTAGACTCTTACTGGCCTTGGTCCACGAGGCCTGAGTAAGAGACGGTCTATATATACGGAGGCGAGGGCTGAGGCAATTCTCAACGGGTGTTTTTTTTCTGTTATAGCCTCGAGCAAACCCTAAGCCGCCCACTTTCCGAGCCAAACCCTAGTCGCTCCGAGTGTAGTTACATTCTGGCGATCCGTCGCGTTCCAGCCCCGACCCGGTGCTGATACCCATTGAGTAGAGGCCGCTCGTTGTGGCGTTGATCGGCCGAGGAGATCAACTACTTCCCACTAACTACCCGCGGCGCGCGTGGCTTGGACCGGCTTCTCATCAACTCTTCTTCCGCGTGCACTGCGACGATCTTACGGTAAGATCCATGATCCCTTCTCTCGCATGATGTCAACTTGGTGTGCGCGGTAGAAAATTTTTATTTCCCGTTGCTATCGTAGCTACGCGTACTCCTTCAGTAGTCTAGGAGCAGACTAGCCAAATAAAAACGCGATGTAGACTACAATTCACAACGAACAAATAAAAAATATGGCAAGAAAAAAACATCATGTGTGCGCTCTGCCTCTCAGTCGCAATTTGACTAGTAAATCTTAGTAAGACACTGTCTACTGTGAATCTCCAAAACCATTGCGTACAAGGACCCGATATAATGGCTTCTCCCGCTATACTTAAAAAAGAAATACACAACGTGAGCACAAGCTCGTACTCTACAAGATATGTAGCATTTGCATAGTAACCCAGGAGAAAGTTGTGAGGTAATCCACATAATATGCAAGCTACAATGATGGCTCAATTTCTGCAAGTTGCATAAAATGTAAAATATTGCAAAGCAAGTAGAATTTCACAATGTATTTCATAGAATAAGTGACACACAGTACAACAAATATGTAAGCATCATCTCCTAGTGTTTCCAACCATCTAGGCTCCCTGCCCATGCCAGCCAACCGTGACAAACCTGGTGTCACAACCAGTCCGCGTTTTCCCAAAACAATTCCAGAACTGAAAGCTACTAATGTGGATAATTTCCCCAAGTCGTCCATGACTGAGGAGACAGCTATCCGAATAATTCTAGCTCTATAGAGTGTGTACATATTTACCCACATACAAGGATAACATGGGCTACCCCATAGTCAATGACAAAGGCTTTCTCCCCACAAGCCAAAAGCATGAACTAGCGGGGCCCCTAGAGGAGCTTGCAGGTAGAAAGTTGCACACACACCATGCTACCAAACAGCCACACCGATCTCAGCACCAACCATATTAATCCATTGGGGCGGGCAGGGTGGGACCTTGCGCATGTTGCCAAAGGTTTCTTGCAGGTACACGATGTGGTCGATTGCCTTCCTGCTCTTGATGACTATATTGTCCACGTATGCCTCAATGTTCTTGCCAATTTGCACCTCCAACACCTTGTACACTAGGCGGGCAAAGGTGGCTCCGGAGTTCATCAGACCAAAGGGCATGCGGATGTAACAGTATGTGCCAAAAGGGGTGATAAAAGAGGTCTCCTGGCCCTCTGTCGGCCATAAACATGGTGATTATCCTGAGTAAGCATCAAGTTAAACTCACCAACTCACAGCCGGAGGTTGACCGATCGACAGCTGGTCGATCCGTGGAAGCGGGAAGATCGTCCACGGCACGCCTTGTGAGCTGTGACAGTCAACGACATCTCTACTAGCCCATTTGACTTCCACACTTGACCCAGAAGAAGTACGGTCGTAGCCATTCGGAGTGCTCGCGGCGCCCGGTTTCCTCAGCGACAAACATGATTTGCGAGTGGATCAGCTTGTTGACTTCTGCTTTCACCGCCTCTTCGGCTTTCTTCTCATCGGCAAAGATGATATCCGCAGAATCCTTCCCCGCTTCCTCCATCGACCAGGAGTTGCAACGAACCTGACACATCCGGCAATGTCGGCGAATTATGACAATAGGGTCTTGGTGTGGGAAGAAAACACCTTCGGCATCCTCTAGGCCGAAGGTTATCGATGTCGATGCTAAAAGGGGAGGCTTAGTCTGGGGCGTTGTGGCAATGTGGTTAATCGCTCTCTCATGTGCCTTCTGCTTTTTTGATTCCAAACTTGCGAGGAGGCCCACTGACTTGTGCGCGATTACCTCTGTTATCTGTTCTTCGAGTTACTTTATCTCCCCGAAGCGGCCTGTCTCTCTTCGACTGATCAACGGCTTCGCCCATGCCAGCTCTTGGTGAGGTGGAGCCTAGTCCCCTCAACAGCTTTCCCTGTACGCTGGATGTTCCAGCACTACTCGTGATAGTGTCGAGCCTTGCCGTCAAAAGGCGTAGAACTTGTCTTTCTCCCTCTTCGGCTTCTTCTTCACCGGCACACCTTGCAGTATCGGTTTGTTGTGATGTTCTACAAAAAAAGACAAGAGTGTGTTATCGTCTCGGGGGTGTCTCTCGACAGTCATCACTGTTTTCCCATTTCGTTCACTCAAAATTTCTTCCAGGCCGACTAGGCAGGCACTTGTGATGACATCGGTCTAGCTTGAGCCACGCCAGCCGAGCCCTGCACGCCTTCTTGGTTGAGCTCGGCCTGGATATCGGTCCTCCTCTTGGTGTCCTCTTCGTCCCTTGCATAAGCCGTCAGATGATGTGGAAGAGCTCGTCCACCATTTTTCGGCTATTATTTCTTGTTATCCTTTTCGGTCAGGAGGCTTGTGAGGAGATGGTGGAAGCCGGCGTTGATACTGATGTTTTGGTGATATCTTGCACTTGGCATGTTTGCTTGGGAAAACCTTCGGATGCTACTCATGGATGGATTCCCCTAGCTTTGTACTGAATGCGAAGAGCTCTTGCTGATTTTTGACTCCTGCGCTAGTTCCTCGAGTTTGGCTCGACGAAGACGTCGCGCAGCTGCTAACCCAAGAGTATTGCTGCTTGGCAGGTTGAAGTACGCATGACGCGCGAAGCTAGCCAACGCGAGGTGTATGACTTTTGCCTTGGTGTTTTCGTCATCGTGGGCTGCTTCGATCGTGGACTCGTAGACAAAGAGGAACTCGCTGGGGTCTGAGTCGCCTGCGTACTTGACGATTGAAGGATTCTTGACTTCTTATGCAGGATTGGGTGGCTTGTGCAGCCCCCAGCTCAGCGTCGACTTCTCAGTCGTTCACCAGCGCGGTGTGCTGTATTTGCACCGGCAAAGGTGCCACACAGGGGTACGGGACCCCCAAAGATGGGTGAAGCTTGCGCTTGCTGGGCTGGATGATGTTTTGTGACGACGGGGGCAAGGCACCCGGCGGTGACCTCTCTATGGGCAGTGGCGAAGGATTGGCGCCTTGCCCCCTGGCGCCAAGCTATTGAAGGAGAGCTTGTAGCTGCATCTAGATAGATGGTGTCAATGCAGGTGGCGAAGGAGGTTGAAGAGGTTGCTGCGCTGTGTGGACGGCGACACCAAGCTTAGGCTGGCGAAGGGGCCACCTTTGAGCCGCTGGCCGTAGCCTGTGCACCACGTGCGGCCCCTGTGGTCGGACGAAGCCTTGCATGGCCAGAGGCGGTGGGGGGAGTGCGAAAGCTTGGGGGGATGAAGCTGGCACATATGAGGTCCGAAAGCTTGGGAGGACGAAGCGGGAGCTTGATGAAGTCCGAAGGCTTGGGACTGTGCCTACAGCTGCTGCTGCTGCTCTTGCATCTAGCGAAGCATGTCTTGGAGCCTCTGCACGCTTTCCTTCATGGCTTCGTACTCCGCTCTCGGCACTGCCACGGCCTCCTCGCCTCCGCCCAGAGCAGCCACCTGAGCCGAAGGTGCTCCCTCTTCGACCTACTCCTCTTGCTCTTTGACTTGAGGGTCTTTGGGCTGATTGGTCTCTCGATCTCCACACCGGCGAGGGGCTGCTTTTCTCCTCGTTGATCTTCTCTTCAGAGGCATCGTGGTCTTTGGCTTCTTTTTCTTTCACTTGGGGTGGATTTCCCACGGACGGCGCCAACTGTTGTTGAAGAACAACAGTGGGTTCTGAGTGTGGACTATAGTGGTAAATCTTTTGTATTAGTCTCAAAAACCTTTTCATTACAGTGAACTGGGTGCCTATTTATAGGCCCAGGGGTACAGTTATAGGCTCTAGGGTTTTATTTACAGGTGTTATTACATTATGGCCCCTTGATGGGGATAGCTACAGGGGCATTTCTCTCTTTTCCTGTTTACAAGCTCTTGACGGGCCGTTGGGCCACCACATGGGCCACCAGGCCGCTACGTGGGCTGGGTCCTCGATGGGCCTTTTGACCTTCTTGGCTGTGATATCCCCAGCTGAGACAGGCACACCAGGGCCTCGCTTGCTAGGCCATACCTTCGGCCTTCTGGACCTTTCGCCTACAGCTTCGGCCCTTCGCCTTTGCACCCTTAGTCTCTGCCCAATCTGTCGCGTCCTTCGCCCGCATGTCTTCGGTCTCGGGTTGCTCGAAGGGACTTCGGCTGGCGGCTTCAGTCTTGAGCATTCTGAAGGTGAGATGGTCCGAAGGGGCTATGGCCTGTCTCCAACACAAAACTTCCTCCATCAACCAGAATGCGATGAACCTCGCATCAGGCTGTGTCGGCGGATATGACGATGGGGTCTTGGTGTAGGAAGAAAACGCCTTCGGCGTCCTCTAGGCCGAAGGTGATCGATATTGATGCGAAAGGGGGCGGCTTGGTTTGGGGCATTGCGGCGATGTGTTTAATAGCCCTCTCATGCGCTTTCTTCTAACTTTTTGACTCCAAACCTTGCAAGGAGCCCCCAGTGATTGTAGTGATTATCCTCTGCCGCCCGTCTTGAGTTGCTTCTATCTAGAGCGGCCTGTTCTCTTTGGACTGATCCGTGGCTTCGCCCTGGGCTAGTTCTTGGCGAGGTAGTGCCTGGTCCCCTCTGAGAGGCCTTGCCGTGGAAGGCGCAGAACTTGTCTTTCTCCCTCTTCGGCTTCTTCGTCGGCACACCTTGCGAATTTTTGATGTTCTGCCGAAGAGTGTTGATCTCTTCGACAGTCATCACTTGTTTTCCCTTTTCATCCATAAACTTCTTCTAGGCCGATTGCGGGCGTTGTGATGACATCGACCTGGCTTGAGCCGCGCCGGGCGAGCCCTGCATGCCTTCCTGGTTGAGCTCGGCCTGGATCTCATTCCTCCTCTTGGTGTCCTTTTCGCACCTTGCATAACTGTCGATGATACGGAAGAGCTCGTCCACCATTTTCAGCTATTTTCTCATTATCTTTTTGGTTAGGGGGCTTGTGAGGAGACCGGCGGAAATGGCGTTGATTACCGATGTTTTGGTGATATCTTGCACTTGGCATCTTGCTTGGGAAAACCTTCAGATGTACTCGTGGATGGATTCCCCCAACTTCTGTCGAATGCCGAAGAGCTCTTGCTGAGTTTTTGGCTCCTGGTAGGTCCCTTGGAAGTTGGTGACGAAGACGTCGCGCAGCTGCTCCCAAGAGTATATGCTGCTTGGCAGTAGGTTGAAGTACCACGACCGCGTGAAGCCGTCCAACGTGAGGTGTATGACTTTCGCCTTGTGTTTTCATCACTATGGGCTGCTTCGATCACGGACTCGTAGACGAAGAGGAACTCGCTGGGGTCCGAGTCGCCTACGTACTTGACGATCGAAGGATTCTTGAATTGTGGCAGGATTGGGTGACTTTGTAGCCCCCCAGCTCAGCGGCGACTTCTTGTCATTCATAGACGCAGTGTGCTGTACTTGCGCCGACGAAGGTGCCACATAGGGGTACGGGACTCGAAGATGGGCGAAGCTTGTGCCTGCAGAGCTAGAGGATGGTTTGTGACGACAGGGGCTGCCCATCTCCCCTTAGTGGGGGTGACCTCCACGGGCGGTGGTGAAGGATTAGTGCCTTGCCCCTCGCGCCAAGCTGTTGAAGGAGAGCTTGTAGCTGCGCCTAGGAGGATGGTGTCAATGCAGGTGCCGACGGAGGTTGAAGAGGTTGCGGTGCTTGCGGAGATGGCACCAAGCCAGGGGCTAGCGAAGGGACAGCCAGCGGAGCCGCTGCCCACAACTGCAACACCGCGTGTGGGCCCTGTGGCCGGACAAAGCCTTGCTCGGCCGGAGGCGGCGGGGGGAGGACGAAGGGTTGGGAGGATGAAACTGGTGCCTGGTGAAGCCCGAAAGCCTGGGAGGACAAAGCGGTCGCTTGGTTGAGCCCAAAGGCATGGGACTGCGCCTGCAGCAGCTGCTGCTGCTCTTACATCTAGCGAAGCATGTCCTGGAACCTCTGCACACTTTCCTTGATGGCTTCGTACTCCGCTCTTGGCACCGCCACAGCCTCTTCACCCCTGCCTGGAGCAGCCGCTTGGGCTGAAGGTGCACCCTCTTCGACTAGGACCTCCTGCGCTTCGACTTAGGTGTCTTTGGGCTGATCGGTCTCTCCGTCTCTGTACTGGTGCGGGGCTGCCCATCTTCTCGTCGATCTTCTCTTTGGAGGCATCGCAGTCTTCGGCTTCTTTTTCTTTCACTTGGGATGGAATCCTCACGGATGATGCCAATTGTTGTTGAAGAACAACAATAGATTCTGAGTGTGGACTAGCGTGGTAAATCTTTTGTATTAATCTCAAAAACCTTGCCATTACAGTGACCTGGGTGCCTACTTATTAACCTAAGGGTACAGTTACAGGCTATAGGGTTTCATTTACAGGTGGTATTACATTATGGTCCCTTGATGGGGACAGCTACAGCGACATTTCTGTCTTTTCCTGTCTATAGGCTCCTAGTGGGTTGTTGGGCCGCTACGCAGGCCACCGGGCCGCTACATGGGCCGTGTCCTTAATGGGCCTTTTATCCCTCTTGGCTATCATGCCCCCAGCTGGGACAGAGACACGCCGGGACCTCACCTGCTGGGTTGCATCCTTGGTCGCCTAGGCCTTTCGCCTACAGCTTCAATCTCGCCACCTCCTGGTCAGGGCTCTTGCCCGCTCCACGGTGACCTCGCCTCGCACATATCTCCCTTCGTCCTTTGTCTTCGCCTACATATCTTCGGTCTTGAGTTGCCCGAAGGGGCTTCGGCCGGTAATTTCAGTCTTAGCATTCCGAAGGAGGAGACAGTCCGAAGGGGCTGCGGCCTGCCTCCAACAATATCAGATATGCTAGATCAACAACATTAAATGAGAATGACCCGTGGCAGTGATTCATATTTAACACGCAATGATGGGGAGACTGATTGCACCTTACTCCCTGCTCATGCGCATCGACTGGCCGCCCTTGGTGACTAGTCCTCTAGGCAGGTGGTCGCTAGACCGCACGTGGGTCCATTTTGCTCTGAACACCATGACCACACTTGGTGGTCACATAGCCACACTGCTTGGTTGTCACCTCTCGACCATGCCTAGCTGGTCACGGATATGTGCTCGGGAGGGGTCACGTGGACGACCATATAGAGTGCTACCTTGGTGAGGCCAACCAGGGGTCTATAGCCAAGTGAGCCGTGTCACGTGACGATCCCTATATAAGGGGCGCTAATAATCCTGCCCACTCTGTCATAAGTAGCAGGCACACTGGGCACCCTGCACCCGTGATGCTGGCAACTTTGTTAACACTCAAATTTATCAAAATGGAATCATTTTCACATAAATCACACTGCTATAATTTTAGGGACCAATACATGAATATTCTTTGTCCTCGTCGAACAAGCACGGCATATCACGTGCGAGTTGCAGGGCTAATATTGTGGCAAACGAAAAAATAAATGAAAGGGGGTGAAAGGTTAGAAATATCCAAAATTTTAGTAACTAGGGGTGGAATATTTTGAAATGTTGACAATTTTTGTGCTGAATTTGAACAAAATTTGCAAAGCTCGAAAAAGTATAAAAATTTAAAATTGTCAGACGAAATAATTTCCGGGGAGGGGGGTTGTAGGATTAAAGATGTCCTATAGAGAGCGTGAATAGAGGTTTAAAGACAAATGACAGCAATATTTATCCTTTCTTTCTATATACTTGTTACCCACTAACAGCGATTATGATCCTAAAGCTCAAACCACATTGAGCCAAGTCAGCATTACTTTTCAGCCGTTGGATCAATAAGATGATGCTCCCTCAGGGAAAAGAAAAGAACACCTAGGTTATCCTGTTCAATACAAGCCCATCAACATTGAGGCCCATCCATGGAATGATTAGCAATATAAGTAGTTCGACACGTTGGCCGCTGCTTGCACATCACAACGAAACACCTCATTCAAACTGCCGCTTTGCATTCTACAACATTTTATTCAGTAATGACGCCCAGTTTCAAATAAAGCTCAATGAGACTGCTGAGTGGAGGGGCCAGGCAGTCCGGCACTCTCAACTACAAATGGGTTGAACAAGATTTTTTTTTTTTTTTTGGCGGGACGAGCTCACAAGTCACCGCATAAAAGAAATCATCCATTCGAGCAAGCTGGGAGGATCCAGGTTCGATTCATCTCACTTCAGAGTTGGGAGCTTTGGTCGATCAAACCTGCCTGATCCAGATCGACATGACCTCCAAAATTGAGATATGGGCCACCTGATCAACATCACCTGTTCAATTGGAAATTTATAATATGTTCAGCAATCATTTTAGAAGGAAAGAGTTTTGATCTGCCCAATATTGTTTTTGTGGGGAGCCGGGGACAAAACTTCCCCTATGTCTCATGGCAAGTGATCATTGAATTCTCTCTTACACATGCACACAAACACAGTTTGGTGGGCGGTATTTCCAGGGCGTTAAGGATACGCCTAGGGGTATCTGGTATTTTCCACACTGACATAACTCTTCCCCTTGTTTTAAGGGTCCTGCACGCAAACTATTACATCCATGTCCTGAAAAGACAGAAGATGATCGGGCATGCTTATTTTACTCAATAGGACTTGAATACCTTGAAATCATCTGAAAACACTTTAAACATATCATGTTGCACACTTTTCCATTGGCTGAACGGATACAACTTTTCCATTGGCTGAACGGATACAAAACAACCACATGGCAGTGATATGAAAATAGGACAGGCATGTTATTGAAATAGGTCTGTAAATGGACAGTATGAAATACCTATACCATGTCCTTGAGTCCCTGTACATTTGCACATGATCTTCCTTTCTGCTCTGATATAAAAAAAAGGACCACCTTGCCACTCGCATGGAATCAATGATATTACCAACAGAAAAAAAATCAAAAAGCTCGGTGCAACCTTGATTTTTTTCAGAAATAACCTTGTCATTAGAGAAAGAAAACTGAATTCTCAACAGGGAATAAGTACTGAAATTTGAAGGTAGAAATTCCATAAATATGTAGATAAGCAAAAAAAAATGCAGGATCTAGCATGAAAAGGTAAATATAATTGATTTGTATGAAGGAACGAAAGGGACACAGAGAAAAGATCTCACAATGTGGTCATCCAGGCAGAATAACTTAATTGAGGAAAAAAAACTAAGAGCCAATGAACCAATTTGATGGGAAAAGGAGGGAAGAGAAGGAACCAAAACCCGGTTTACAAAATAGATGTGCTATTGAAATCATCCAGACCCCTTTAAGTGGTTTTGATGATTACTAACAATACAATCATCGGACTAATCAATTCTTCTAAGTGTATTGAAAAAAGATTAGGTTCAGATGATACTGCATGATAATCGCATGGACGATTCCCCAAAGTGATGATATGGTCGAGAAACATCCGCAGAACAGATTAAACTCTAAAATAATCTTGTTATGTCGCAAACACATTCAAGGAGATAGGGTGAATGCGATAGATTTAGGTTCATAAAAGACCGTATTATAAAGAGGGCATGTGGTTAGTAGCTTGAGGTTCTATATGCTAGTCTAGGTGTGGGGCACACTGGGTTGTTAGTCTCTCAAAAAAACAAGTGCTAAACCCATGGTTGTTTCAGGCAAAAGTGCTGAAGTTTATGCCCTAAAACTTGAATTAGTCAATCAGTCCGAGTGCCAGACAGGCCGGGATAGCACTTGTTTGGATGGCTAAAACAACTTGATCAGATGGTCCAAAGCATTATCGGACTATCCGTCTAGTTCAATGTCCGACTTTTATCATGTGCTGATTGGATAGTGGCATTGAACTAGCCGGACGGTACGAGAGGACTCAGACAATTTGGCCTATATAAGTTGCACTGTGCACAGTTCAAGTGCACGACACGGTCAAGTGTTGAGTGGACAAAGGAAATGAACTGGCTGGACGGTACAACACGCACAGGACAATGCGTTCCTGTTGTGATCAGCCAGACAGTCCGGTACAATGTCGGATAGTCCGGTCAATACTTTGTCTAGCTATTGCTAGACAATGTGGTTGTACTGGCCAAATGGTCTGGTATTGCTACCGGACAATATGAAAGGGCCAGTTTGGTTGATGTCATACTGCTCGGCTCTTTATAGCCCAACAGCTAATTAATCAGTGACTGTTGAAAAGTATAAAGAGTTGGATTGTCCGGTATCGACACCGGACTGTCTGGCTAGTTGAAGTTTTTGGTAGTATGGCCAAATGGTCACTAATAGCTAGTTGGTGCGGTTGGGGCTATAAATACCTAGTGCCTTGGACTCCTCAGTGTCTTTTGGAACCCCTTCTAACCAGAGCAACCCAAGTGAGGATCCAATAGCACCTAGAGCTTATTGTTCTTCATCTTCTTGCAAGTTTAGTGCTTGCTTTTGAACTTGATAGTGGCTTAGTGTGCACCCACCAAGAGTCTTGTATTTAGGGATTCAAGTGAAGGCTTCATCTTGTTACTCTTGGCATCTCAGCATGCCTAGCCGATCTTGGAGGTGATCCGGTGATCTCTCTAGAAGGTTGTGCAAGACACGGTATGATTGTGTAGGGTTCGAGGTTCACCTTCTGAAGCGAAGAAGAACCACCATGGTGAGAATGGACTTCGTGATTATGGGAGGGAGCTATACTCTTGTGTATACTGCTCCAACAAGGGCTAGTGGCGATTGCAGATCTCTGATACCTCGAAAAAACTCACTTGTCTTTGCATCCTTCCTTACCTCTCTTTACTTTTGTTGGAATTATTTGTGGGCCTAGAGCCCATGGGGAAAATCTCAAAAACCTACCTCATGGGAGGCACGCATGTGAACTTTAGTACAATCTTGCTTAATCTAGGAGAGGGAGACCACCTTAAAAGGGTGAGTGCTCTCCTAGCTACTTGAGCAATGTGTAGTGAAGAGAACTAGAGAAACACATGTGCATGCTCGCTCGTCTCGCCAGGCTGGGCTCGACTCAGGCATGGGCCGGGCCCTGTGCTAGGGAGGCACGCGCACGCGACATGCGCATGAATGGCCCGCCAAAATTGCTTCCTTATGCACGCAACATCCGGTGATCTCTCTAGAAGATTGTGGATACTCTGGTGTTTGTTTTTGGATCTTATCGGATTGTCTATTGTGATTGAGCGGTGTGGAGTTTGGATAGATTACGAGTGACTTATCTAGTTCGGTTACGCAATATCGATCGTGCAAGCGCCCTAATCACGCGTCCTGATATCTCTATAAATACCGAACCGCTGCCCCCACACAACGTACATGAAAACAATCTAGGTTTTTCCTTTCCTCTGTACTATGCCGCCACACGTTGTCGACTCCGTCCCGCCCGCCGATGTGCACCGGTGACCGGGAGAGTAGGTCATGGAACCGTTGTCATTGTGAAATCCTGCACCAGGAGAGGATGAATAAGGTTTTTGGGAAGCACTGCATGCAACTGCTCGTTGTTCATCCATCACAGCTTATCTTCCTATACGTTCAGGCATTGCACGACATCTTCAACATCCTATGTCATGCGTCGTACGTGTGGTGCACTCTGCTGCTCCGAAACCTCCTCCTAAACAGAACCATCAGTACGTATCCATCATGTTTTACGTATTCGATCTATTCATGTGTTAGTTCTATTGTATACATGTCTAGATCGTATGAGATGGTTTTGCTAGCTTATGTGTTTAATGTCATGATTTATTTATGGAATAAACTAAATCTACATGTGCCTATATTTCCAACAATCCAAAAACCTTATTATAGGCACTGTGATTTTACTACGGTTGGATTTGCTGATGCACTGAGGTTAGATAAATTCACTGGTGTGCACTTTAAGAGATGGTAGATCAAGGTCACTATGTGCCTGACAGCTATGAATGTATTCTAGGTTAGTACTGGCAGACTTGAATAAGTTCTTACTACTAAAAAGCAGAAGGAATATGAGGAAGCCACTATTATTTTATAGGATGCATTCTTACCGTTCTTGGTGATCGTCTGGTCGAGGTGTATATGCACATGACAGACATGAAGGAGTTGTGAGATGCACTGAATACCAAATTCGGTGCTACTGATGCTAGCAATGATCTATATGTCATGGAACAATTTCACGATTACAAGATGGTTGACAACTGTTCCTTGGTCGATCAGGCTCACGACATACAGACCATCGCTAAGGAACTTGAACTCTTGAAGTGTGCATTACTCGACAAGTTTGTGGTTACGTGCATTATTGTGAAACTACCTCCTTCATGGAGGAGTTTTGGTACTGCACTCAAACACAGGAGACACAAGTACTCCGTTGAGGGTCTCATAGCTTCTCTTGATGTTGAGTAAAAAGCTCGGGAAAAGGACGATGCATCTAAGGACGATGGTGGGCAGTCTAGCACCAAAGTGGTGCAGAAGCCATCGAGCAAGAACAGAGGAAAATTTACCAAAGCCCATCAGACCACCAATTTCAAGAAGAAGAAGAACAACAACGACCAAGAGGAGAGAAATTGCTATGTGTTTGACTTGCTTAGTCACTTGGCTAAGAAGTGTCCACAATGCAAGGAAATAAAGACACTTGTAGGATAGACTTCTAAGTCTGTCAACGTGACCATTGGCAACACTAGAGATGGGATAGGATATAGTAATTTACCTACTTTTTTTCGGTCACTGAGTCTACTAATTGGTGGATTGATACGAGGGCCAATGTACATGTTTGTGCTAACATCTCGTTGTTTTCTTCTTATCAGGTCACTCAGGATTCCTCCTCCTAATGGGGAATGGGTCGCCTGGTACTATTCATTGTGTTGGCATGGTAGATCTGAAGTTTATTTTGGGAAATATTGTAAGCTGAGGAACGTGTAGCATGTCCCTACTATCGACAAGAATCTTGTTATTAGCTCCCGTTTATGTAGAGACAGGTTTAAGTTGGTGTTTGAGTCTAATAAAATAGTCATGTCTAAACATAGATATTTTATTGGTAAAGGCTATGAGCCGGAGGCTTTTTCCACTTTTCCCTTTCCAATTTCTGCAATAAGTCAGTGAACCATATTTGTGGTAGTGTGGATGATGAGGCCAATGTTTGGCACTCACGTTTGTGTCATATTAATTTTGTTTTGATGTCTTGGCTTTCTAATATGAATTTAATTCCAATTTTTCCATTGTCAAAGGTTGTAAGTGCCATAGTTGTGTGCAATCAAAGCAACCTCGTAAGCCTCACAAGGATGCCGAGAAGAGAAACTTGGCACCGCTAGGGAACTCCTACATTCATACTTTTTGAAATGAATGGGGTGTTGAAGAAGGGTGGAAAAAGATATTTGATGACATTGATTGATGATGCTATAGATTCTATTATCTGTATTTGTTAAAAACGAAAGATAAGGCTCTAAACTATTTCAAAATTTATAATGCAGATATTAAAAAAACCAACTTGACAGAAAGATAAAAGAATTAGGTTAGATCGTGGTGGAGAGTTTTTCTCAAACAAATTTGACTTATTCTGTGAGGAACATGGCATTATATATGAGAGGACTCCTCCTTATTCTTCTAAGTCTAATGGGATTGCTAAAAGAAAAAAACCGTACGCTGACTGACTTGGTGAATACCATGTTAGATACTGCAAGATTACCTAAGGCACGGTGGGGAAGGCCTTACTGATCTCGAATCATATATTGCACAGAGTTCCTAACAAAAATAAGGACAAAACTCCAAACGAGGTATGAATTGGAAAAAACCATTACTCTCTTATTTGCGCACATGGGGATGCTTGGTGAAAGTCAATGTACCAATAACAAAGAAGCACAAGCCTGACCAAATACCATAGACTGTCTTTCTGGGATATGCTCACTATAGCATTGCCTATAGATTTTTAATAGTTAAATCTGAGGTACCTAACATGCATGTTGGTACAATTATAGAGTCTTGTGATGCTACATTTTTTAGAGCATTTTTTTAATGAAGGATACAGATAACACTTGTAGTCAACCTCTTGAAATAATTCCTAGCTCAATCACACCACCTGAACAATCTGAACAATAATATGAACCTATCACTGAGGAAGATGATAGTGAAGCTCCCAGGAGTTGCAAGAGACAAAGGATAGCTAAGTACTTTGGTGATGGTTTGTCACGCCCTGAAAATTCTTTAAGTAAATAAATCATGTGAAAAAGGAATTTTAGAAATTATTGTAAAAGCCTCAGGGAGTGAAATCATAAAAATCATAAGAATTTTCAACCAAAGTTGGTCTGGATTAAATTTTATAAATTACTTTGCTTAATCCTTTATCTCCTGGAATTTTCTAGAGATTAATTGAGCAAGGAAAGTGTGGAGGCCATGGGCCCCGGGTACCTCACCACCAGCAAATGGGCCACTCGGATAGAGGATGGGCCGAATTATGTAATTAGAGATAAGATAGCACCCGGCAGGCTTTGCCTTGTACGATAAGGAAAACAGAGTCTTAGTCGGATAAGTTTCTATCTCTAAAGGAAATCCCTTGGCCGTTTCCGGCTGGGATCCTCATCTTGTACCCCTGTCCCCTAGTATATAAAGGGAGGCAGGGTGCCCCATGAGGGCACGGGAAGATCATTGATCGACATAACCTCTCAGAGGAATAACACCACAACTGGACGTAGGGTATTACCTCACATCGAGGGCCTGAACCAGTATAAAATCTCTTTGTGTTCCTCTGCAATCCACCGAGTTTCCCCTTGCCGAGTAGCCCTATAGTTCTATTGCCGGTGTAAAACATCGACAGTTGGCGTGCCAGGTAGGGGCTCCGGCGAGTCACATCTACAAGCTCGATGGATCCAACAAGCGGACGGCGACAAGTTCTCTCCTGGAGACACAATTTCCTTCGGAAGCCTCTACTTCGTTGCCGACCAAATCGGCAACCTCACCTTGACCAAAGCAGATCCAATCCAATCGGCCGAGGAACCAGCCGTCGTTGCGCCAGTCGGCCCACAAGACGCCATGATCTCCTTCAACGATCTACTGCGGCAGTCCTTTACTTCACCGAGAATTGGGACAGCTCTCTCCTTCGATGTCCGACTTGCGCTAGGCCTTGAGCTAGCTCGGGTTGGGCCAAGAAGGGGAGAGATCGTCAATCTCCCGCACGGATTCGGCGACGCTGCAGATCTACATCCCACGCAGCAGACCCGATCTCCTGCGATTCAGTTTGGACACGGCCAAGTGCCATTTCAGATTGGATCTAGAGAGGTCGGAGTCATTCTTACTCCGATAAACTACTCGGAGTCCGACTCTAAGTCGGATAACGGTTCGAGCACTAGCTCGGACTCTAGTCTGGCAAGTCTTCTTCTGTCCCACGAGATCTTCATGGCTTCAACACCACCATCCAAGGTGCGCCGACTACAAGAGGAGCAACAGGAGGAGGCGTGCCGACTGCAACAACAGGAGGAGGCTGACCGCGAGGCTCGCAATGACAGGCTACGCAAGGCTGGGCAAGCGGCTCAGCAGCAGATTCTCTAGACTGAAGTCAGCGATCACGACGTCTTCGTCACGCCACAACAGAATGTTGTGGCCGCCGCAACCTTGCTGGACACGCTCTAGCTCGGGTCTGATCACCAGGCCACCCCAACTATCGCCAAGATCAAGGCGATGATCACGGCTGCAGCCTTCCAACAACAACAACAGCAGTCGGGCGACACCATGGTACCGACTAACCGGTCGGGATCTCCGGCAGCAGGCTCATCCACGTCAGGACGGCGTCGGGCGGCCGGCTCAAGTCGGCCACACGAGGAGTCCAGGCAAACGTCACTCGGCAATGACAACCAAGACCTCCGAGTACGCCTACAACATGACCTCCTCCATACCATGAACGCCCGGCGCCACGAACGAGAAGAGGACGAGCGCCGCCGACTGGAGGACGAAAACGAGCGCTTCGGCCTCCATCACGAGCAGTTTATCTGCCGTGGTCGAAGCCCGAGCCCTCATGAAGATGAAGGCATTCCTGCTTTCACATGGGAGCTACAGGACGTCGATTGGCTGACTGGTTTTAAGCCCACAGGGATCGAAAAATATGACGGCAAAACAAATCCCGAGTCCTGGCTCATCGTATATACCCTGGCAGTTCGAGTTGCTGGGGGCGATAGCAAAACCATGGCTAACTACCTCCTAGTCGCCCTAGCCGACTTAGCGAGGACATGGCTGACAGGGCTCCCGAGGCGATCGATCGGTTCCTGGGGAGAACTCAGGGAGCGGTTCATCGCTAATTTTCAGGGAACCTACAAGAGGCCATCTTCTGAACATGATCTATATCAACTACACTAGAAGAAGAACGAGTCTCTACGAGATTTTATCAAGAGATTTTCCGAGAAGCGCAACAAGATCCCAATGATCTGAGACGAGGCCGTCATCGCCACCTTCCGCAAGACAGTAAAGGACGCCCCGTTCATCGCAAAACTCACTCGGAAGCCACCACCCTCTGTCCGGGCTCTTTTCGACATGGCCAACAAATATGCCGACTCGGTTGAAGCGGTCGCAGAGGCCCTTGACGAGAAGAAGGAGTCCCGACAGAAAGACCAGAAGGCGAAAGCCGATAACGAGCCGTCTCAGAACAAGTCTGGCAGCCGTAAGCGGAAGTCAGACAATGAGGTGGCCAACATGGAGCGCACTCGGTCGCGGCCCTAGCAGAATAACGACTACCAAAAAGTCATGAGCGGGCCATGCCCCTTCCACCCCAAGGGCAAACACGCGGCCAAAGACTGCTACATGCTTAAGAAGTTTGCCTCCGAGCAGGCTTCATCATCTGGCGCCGACAAGGACAAAGACAAGCCAGATCAGGGCTCAGCCGACGATTTCCAAGATCGTCAAGCCGAGCTCAACCATATCTTCGGAGGGCCATCTACCTACGAGACCAAGCGCAAGCAGAAGCTATCAGCGCGCGACATCAACACGGTCTCTACAACGGACACCCCCCAGTACCTGTGCTGGTCAGAGATGGCCATTACCTTCAACCGCACAGATCATCCAGATTGGGTTTCACACCCGGGACGCTACCCACTCGTCCTAGACCCGGTCGTCAGAAATATCAGGCTGAAGAAAACCCTCATCGACGGAGGCAGCGCGCTCAACATCTTATTCGCCAAGACTTTGGACGAGATGAGGATTCCTTGTTCAGAATTACAGCCGAGCACTGCGCCCTTCCACGGGATAATTCCCGGCCTATCATCAACTCCACTCGGGCAGATCACATTGCCAGTAACTTTCGGCATGCAAGATAAGTTCCGCACGGAAAACGTCTGCTTCGAGGTCGCCGACTTCGAGACCGCGTACCACGTGATACTCGGACAACCGGCACTCGCCAAATTCATGGTGATACCGCACTATACATATATGGTTCTCAAGATGCCTGGGCCAGCAGGAGTCCTCTCCCTCCATAGCAACATCAAGCAAGCCTTCACCTGCAACAAGGAGAGCTGCGAATTGGCTCAATCACAAGAGGCAGCAGTCGGGCGCAACAGCATTCGGCAAGCCGCCACAACTGAAGTCGAGCAAGATCCAGTTTCGACAAAAAAGGTGGCGAAGTCGGGAATTTCAGCGGACTCTGATATGAAGAAGATCCCCCTGGACCCTTCCGACCCCTCCAAGACTGCTTTAGTCGAGACCGGACTCGACCCCAAATAGGAAGACGCGCTCGTCACCTTCCTCCAAGCTAACAAGGATATCTTCGCGTGGAAACCGTCCGACATGCCAGGCGTACCAAGGGAGGTGATCGAGCACGCCCTCAATGTGAAGGCAGACGCCAAGCAAGTCAAGCAACGGCTGCGGCGCTTCGCTCAAGACCGCAAGGATGCTATTTGGGAGGAGATCACCAAACTCCTCGAACCGGGTTCATCAAGGAGGTCTATCACCCGGACTGGCTGGCAAACCCAGTTCTGGTCCGGAAGAAAAATGGTAAATGGCGCATGTGCATCGACTACACCGATCTCAACAAGGCATGCCCCAAGGACCCATTTGGTCTTCCCAGGATAGATCAGGTGGTCGATTCCACGGCCGGGTGCGACCTACTCAGCTTTCTCGACTGCTACTCGGGATACCATCAAATCAGCCTGAGGGAGGAAGACTGCTTAAAGACATCTTTCATCATGCTGTTTGGAGAGTACTGCTACATCACAATGCCGTTCGGTCTGAAAAATGCTGGAGCAACCAATCAACGGGCAATTCAGCGGTGTCTGCACACTCAGATTGGGCGCAACGTGGAAGCCTACGTCGACGATTCAAGATGAAGCTGAACCCGAAAAAGTGCACCTTCGGTGTGCCATCCAGCAAGTTACTTAGTTTCATCGTCTCGCATCGTGGCATCGAGGCAAACCCGGAGAAAGTCAACGCCATAATGAACATGGCTCCCCTGGCTAACCAGAAGGATGTCCAAAAGCTGACAGGCTGCATGGTGGCACTCAGCCGATTTATTTCCCGACTGGGCGAATGGGGTACGCCTTTCTTAGAGCTACTCAAAAAGGCGGACAATATCCAATGGACTCCGGATGCCCAACAAGCCTTCGAAGATTTCAAATAATTTCTCACATCACCTCCCGTGTTGGTGTCACCTATGCCCCAAGAACCGCTAATGCTATATCTGGCGGCAACCACTCAGGTAGTCAGCACGGTGCTGGTGGTCGAGCGATCCGAATAGGGTCACATCCAGAAAATACAACGGCCAATTTACTTTGTCAGCGAGGTACTTGCCGATTCGAAGACGAGATATCCGCAGGTCCAGAAGTTGTTATATGGCCTACTCATCACAGTCCGAAAGCTAGTGCACTACTTCCAAGCACATCAAGTCACGGTGGTTACATCGTTTCCACTCAGGGATGTCCTTCATAATCGTGAGGCCACCGGCTGAATCGCTAAATGGGCACTCGAGCTGATGGCGTTCGATATCACCTTTCTGCCACGGATAGCAATTAAATCACAAGCTCTAGCCGACTTCGTAGCCAAGTGGACAGAAGTTCAACTGCCTACATCAACAGCGAAGCTAGAGTACTGGACAATGTACTTCGACGGTTCTCTTCGGATCGGTGGCGCCAGGGCTGGAGTCATATTAACATCCCCCACCGGCGAAAAACTCAAGTACGTCCTACAAATCCACTTCCCGGCTTCCCACAACATCGCTGAGTACGACGCACTTATCCACAGGCTCCGGATCGCTATATCACTTGGCATACGAGACTGGACTTGTCTCGATGATACCATGGCGGCATACTTGTCGATGTTTTACACCGGCAATAAATATATGGGGCTACTCGGCGGATGGAAACTCGGTGGATTGCAAAGGAACACAGGGAGATTTTATACTGGTTCAGGCCCTCGATGTGAGGTAATACCCTACGTCCAGTTGTGGTGTTATTCCTTTGAGGATTTGCGGTGGTGATTCTGGTGAACCAACTCAACCTACCCTCATGGGGCGCCCTGCCTCCCCTTATATACTGGGGGACAGGGTTACAAGGTAGGAGTCCCCATCGGATTACGACTAGGAGATCTCCCCTTAGAGATATAACGCACCCGACTAGGACTGTATATGCCTTTCTATACAAGGCGAAGTCTGCCGACTCTAGCTATATCTCTAATTACAAGGCTAGGCCCATCCTCTATCCGAGTGGCCCATATGCTTGTCATGAGGTACCCGGGGCCCATGGCACCCACAGTAGCCCCCGAGACCTTCATAGTTGAGTCACAGCTGATGCCAAGTGCTCATCCTCCACGGTGAAGTCTTCCCGAGTGCTCTTTGTCTGAGTGCTGCTTCTCCCGAGTCCTGCTTCATGTCAGCTGGCAGCGAGGCTATGAAGGGCTCCATGTAGATGTTGGAATAGTGTGCGCCGAATAGGCGCACCTATTAGGTGTAGCCCCCGACTTTGTGCTTAATTGTGAAAACAATTAAACATGAAGTCAAAGATCTTTAACCTTGTAGTCTTTCCCGAGTAGATTACTACTGGTACATGAGACTCTTCGGTATCATGTCAACCGGAATATAATTTATAGTCTTGCCGAGCAGGGAACTACTCGTATGTAGGACTCTTCGACTTCATGTCAGTCGAGATGTATGTTTATAGTCTTGCCGAGTAGGATGCTACTCGCATATGGGACTCTTCAGCGTCATGTCAGCTGGAAAGGGGGTGTTTATAGTCTTTCCCGAGTAGCGTCCCATTCGGAAGTTAGACTCTTCCGCATCATGTCAGCGGGAATGAGAATTTTATAGTCTCTCCCGAGTAGTGCACTACTCGAAAGTTAGACTCTTCAGCGTCATGTCGGCTGGAGTAATGTTGCTCATGGCAACTGGTGGCCGCGCATATAGGCCGAGTACCACTGTATGAAAAATAAATCCATTACGTGGTTAGGTGTACTCGAGAGAGATACCTGCATCTCCAATTTTAATGAAGACCAGCTTGTGATCCCTGTAAGGATGTATCCTCGAGACCTGGTGGATAAGACAGATACCCAAACATATATGTTTAGCAATAAGGCTCTCATGAAGCATATCTGTTTACCTCATCGGTTCCTGTGGGTAGCACCAGCGCTATAATTTCAACTCAGCCTGCGGGCGGCCCACATGGAGCATGCTACTGTAGGAACTCATGTCTTGGTGGCTATTACCAAGTAAGTCGGCCTGAACCAACCTACCCAGCATAGCTCTATAGAAGTAGCATCCATCGCATGTCAGGATGAGTATGGCGGCGTTGGTAACCGCAATCAGCCAGAGGAATCCTCGTCTGCAAGTCTTTCCGACTTATGCTCCGGATGCATCTTGGTTGCCACAGACGCCTGAGTAGGTATATTGCAGAATCTGCTCGCTCTCCCCAGGTGTGACGCGGTGCATGGGAACTCCGGATGTGCTTTGACGACATAGGTCTTCTCTGACTTCGGTAAAGCCGGATAAGGTACCCGAACCTAGCATTAGCGTAGGATTCGGCTGGCGACCCTCATGGGGCGTACCCTACTTAGCCGAGTAGTACACAGCCCCGACTGGCGCCGGAGGCCGGTTATTAGCTCGCATGGAGCGTAGCCGAGGAAGATGACGTCCCGACTGGCGCAAGTACTCAGTAAGTAGCCCTCATGGAGCATCCCGAGTGTATTTTGGCAGACTTGTCCAGCCCCCGAGCGTAGGAGATAGGCTCGCAGCCCTGAGTTCCTGTCACGCATATCCGGAGTTGGGCCTGCAATATAAAAATATCGGATGAGTAGCATCTGATGATGGAAATAATCACCCGAATAAAATGTATTTTACAATGTATGTAAATACGTGTTCTTCCTCTTTTTGATATTAATTTCCTCGAGTAGTTGACCCCTTACGTTTAAGCACTCTGCCCGACTAGTCATAGCCCCCTAGCGTCGGGAGTTGGCTCATGGCTCTTTCCCAGGCACGCGTTTTGGGTGACTTGAGTTTGTCTTACATGGAGCAGAGTTTCACGGATCGAGATTTATGCTACTCGAGTACTTTTGTAATCATTTAAGAGCAAAAACGGAAAAAAGTAAATGCGCAGCTTGTACACCTATTAGGTGTAAGCGGCTGCAGCATTAGCAAGGCCGAGTGAGGAGATGTTTATTAGAAAGCGACTTAGCTGTTCGGTATTTGGGAGTGGGGATGCCATCCTTGTGTTTGGGTTTGTGAGCCCCCGAGCATGTCACTTGTTGCTCCGATAATCCTCAGTTGTTGAAGGTCGAAGACGGTTGTGACCGACTGCCACAATAGAGCCGTCTGACTTGCGTTTGCGATTCCCAGCTTTAGTCGGGATCGCGTCGTCGGTGTCGTCCCGCTTCTTCTGTCAGGGTGACTTGTTGTCATCGAGGGCCTCGGCAACAGCATGGGCCGAGTCGGCGTACTTGTTTGCCATGTCGAATAGGGCCTTGACAGAGTTGGGAGGCTTCCGCGTGAATTTGTCGATGAACGAGGTGTCTTTGACTCCTTTTCGAAAGGCGGCGATGACGACCTCATCCTTGATGTTTGGGATCGAATTTTTCTTCTCAGAGAACCTCTTGATGAAGTCACGAAGAGACTCATTCTTCCTTTGGTGCAACTGATATAAGTCATGCTCGGAAGATGGCCTCTCGTATGTTCCCTGGAAGTTGGTGATGAATCGTTCCCGGAGTTCTCCCCAGGAGCCGATTGATTGCTTGGGAAGTCCTGTTAGCCATGTCCTCGCTGAGTCGGCTAGAGCGACTGGGAGGTAGTTAGCCATGACTTTGTGATTTCCTCCAGCTGCTCGGATTGCCAGAGTGTAGACCGTGAGCCAGGACTCGGGATTGGTCTTGCCATCGTATTTGTTGATGCCTGTAGGCTTGAAACTCGACGGCCAGTCGACCTGTTGTAGCTCCTGGGTGAAGGCCGGTATGCCTTCGTCTTCATGAGGACTCCAACCCCGACTACGGCGGCGAAACCGCTCGTAGTGGAGGCCGAAATGCTCGTTCTCGTCCTCCAGTTGGCGTTACTCGTCTTCTTCTCGTTTGCGGCGCCGAGTATTAACGTCTTGCTGAAGGTCGCGCCGCAGTCGGTCTCGGAGGTCCTGGTTGTCCCGATGGTCGCTTCGACGTTGCCGGTTGTTGTGGTTGCCGAGTGACGTCTGGCTTGACTCCGCGTGCTGCCGACTAGAGCCGGCCGCTCGACGTCGCTTTGAGGTGGATGAGACTGCCGCTGGGGAAGTTGACCGACTGGTCAGTACGAGTGTGTTGCCCGACTGTTGGTGCTGCTGACATGCGGCAGCAGTAAGCATGGCTTTTATCCTTGCGATCGTCAGGGTGGCCTGGTGATCAGGCCCAACCTGGATCGTGTCCAGTAGGGTTACGGCGGCCATGATGTTCTGCTGTGGTGTGACGAAGACGTTGTGGTCGCCGACTTTTGTTTGGAGGGTTTGTTGCTGAGCGGTTCGCCCAGCCCTGCGTAGGCCGTCGTTGCGGGCGTGCAGGCATCTTGCTTCTTCCTCCTGTTGTTCTCGCAGTCGGCAGGCCTCCTCCTCTTGCTGTTCGCGTAGTCGGCGTGATTCCTGAGTAGGAGTAGAGCCTTTGGATGCCATGAAGATTTCTCGTGGCGGAGAGAAGCGTGCCGAGCTGCTATCCGACTTAGAGTCGTAGTCCGACTGGAAGTCGGAGTCCGACTTCGAGTCGAAGTCGGGATGGTTGATGGGGATGAGTGTAACTCCGACCTCCCTAGATCCGATCTCGAGCGGCTCGGGGCCGTATCCGAGTCGAACTCCAGGGGATCGGGTTTGCCGCGTCGGATGTAGACTGTAGATATCCGCGGCGTCTCCGAGTCCGAACGGGAAATTGACGATCTCTTCCCTTCTCGGCCCGATCTCGGCCGGCTCAAAACCGAGTCCGAGTCGAACACCGAAAGAAAGAGTTGTCCCTGGACTTGGGCGTATTGGAGATCGCCGCAGCATGTCGTGAGAGATTGCTGCAGCATCGTGTAGGCCGACTGGCGCGGAGTCGGCTGGTTCCTCGGCCAGTTGGATCGGGTCCGTGTCGGCCAAGGTGAGATTGCCGATCTGGTCAGCGGCGAAGTCGAGGCTTCTGAATGCAATTGTATCTCCGGGGGAGAGTTTGCCGCCGTCGACTCCGGTTGCTGGATCCATTGAGCTTGTAGATGTAGATCGCGCCGAATCCCCTACCTGGCGCGCCAACTGTCGATGTTTTACACCGGCAATAAATATATGGGGCTACTCGGCGGATGGAAACTCGGTGGATTGCAAAGGAACACAGGGAGATTTTATACTGGTTCAGGCCCTCGATGTGAGGTAATACCCTACGTCCAGTTGTGGTGTTATTCCTTTGAGGATTTGCGGTGGTGATTCTGGTGAACCAACTCAACCTGCCCTCATGGGGCGCCCTGCCTCCCCTTATATACTGGGGGACTGTCGATGTTTTACACCGGCAATAAATATATGGGGCTACTCGGCGGATGGAAACTCGGTGGATTGCAAAGGAACACAAGGAAATTTTATACTGGTTCAGGCCCTCGATGTGAGGTAATACCCTACGTCCAGTTTGTATGTATTCCTTTGAGGATATACGGTGGTAGTTCTGATGAACTGTATGGCCGTGTGCTTCTATGAGCTCTTCTGCCCTCATGGGGCGCCCTGCCTCCCCTTATATACTGGGGGACAAGGTTACAAGGTAGGAGTCCCCATCGGATTACGACTAGGAGATCTCCCCTTAGAGATATAACATACCCGACTAGGACTGTATATTCCTTTCTATACAAGGCGAAGTCTGCCGAATCTAGCTATATCTCTAATTACAAGGCTAGGCCCATCCTCTATCCGAGTGGCCCATATGCTTGTCATGAGGTACCCGGGGCCCATGGCACCCACAGTAGCCCCCGAGACCTTCATAGTTGAGTCACAGCTGATGCCGAGTGCTCATCCTCCACGGTGAAGTCTTCCCGAGTGCATTGCTCCCGAGTACTCTTTGTCTGAGTGCTGCTTCTCCCGAGTCCTGCTTCATGTCAGCTGGCAGCGAGGCTATGAAGGTCTCGATGTAGATGTTGGAATAGTGTGCGCCGAATAGGCGCACCTATTAGGTGTAGCCCCCGACTTTGTGCTTAATTGTGAAAACAATTAAACATGAAGTCAAAGATCTTTAACCTTGAAGTCTTTCCCGAGTAGATTACTACTGGTATATGAGACTCTTCGGTATCATGTCAACCGGAATATGATTTATAGTCTTGCCGAGTAGGGAACTACTCGTATGTAGGACTCTTCGACTTCGTGTCAGTCGGAATGTGTGTTTATAGTCTTGCCGAGTAGGATGCTACTCGTATATGGGACTCTTCAGCGTCATGTCAGCTGGAAAGGGGGTGTTTATAGTCTTTCCCGAGTAATATACTACTCGAAAATTTGACTCGTCAGCTTCATGTCAGCTGGAAAAGGTGTTTATAGTCTTTCCCGAGTGGCGTCCCATTCGGAAGTTAGACTCTTCAGCTCGTCAGCTGGAAGAATGTTTATAGTCTTTCCCGAGTAGTATGCTACTCGAAAGTTAGACTCCTCCGCATCATGTCAGCGGGAATGAGAATTTTATAGTCTCTCCCGAGTAGTGTACTACTCGAAAGTTAGACTCATCCGCGTCATGTCAGCGGGAATGAGAATTCTATAGTCTCTCCCGAGTAGTGTACTACTCGAAAGTTAGACTCATCCGCGTCATGTCAGCGGGAATGAGAATTTTATAGTCTCTCCCGAGTAGTGTACTACTCGAAAGTTAGACTCATCCGCGTCATGTCAGCGGGAATAATGCTGCTCATGGCAACTGGTGGCCACGCATGTAGGCCGAGTACCACTGTATGAAAAATAAATCCATTACGTGGTTAGGTGTACTCGAGAGAGATACCTGCATCTCCAATTTTAATGAAGACCAGCTTGTGATCCCTGTAAGGATGTATCCTCGAGACCTGGTGGATAAGACAGATACCCAAACATATATGTTTAGCAATAAGGCTCTCATGAAGCATATCTGTTTACCTCATCGGTTCCTGTGGGTAGCACCAGCGCTATAATTTCAACTCAGCCTGCGGGCGGCCCATATGGAGCATGCTACGGTAGGAACTCATGTCTTGGTGGCTATTACCAAGTAAGTCGGCCTGAACCAACCTACCCAGCATAGCTCTAGGGAAGTATCATCCATCGCATGTCAGGATGAGTTTTTTGGTGTTGGTAACCGCAATCAGCCAGAGAAATTCTTATTCGCAAGCCTTTCCGACTTACGTTCTGGATGCAAACTGGTTGCCACATGTACCCGAGTAGGTATGTTGCAGGATCTGCTTGCCCTCCTCAGGTGTGACGCAGTGCATGAGAACTCCGGATGCGCTTTGACGATGTAAGTCTTCTCTGACTTGGGAAAAGCCGAACAAGGTACCCGAACCTTGCATTAGCAGAGGGTTCGGCTGGTGACCCTCATGGGGCGTACCCTATCCAACAGAGTTATAGCCAAGCTAGGCACCCGAATCTTGCATTAGCATAGGATTCGGCTGACGACCCTCATGGGGCGTACCCAACCTGACAGAGTTGCGGCCAAATAAGGTACCCGAACCTAGCATTAGCGTAGGATTCGGCTGGCGACCCTCATGGGGCGTACCCTACTTAGCCGAGTGGTATACAGCCCCGACTGGCGCCGGGGGCCGATTGTTAGCTCCCATGGAGCGTAGTCGGGGAAGATGACGTCCCGACTGGCGCAAGTACTCGGTAAGTAGCCCTCATGGAGCATCCCGAGTGTATTTCGGCAGACTTGTCCAGCCCCCGAGCGTAGGAGATAGGCTCGAATCCCTGAGTTCCTGTCACGCATATCCGGAGCTGGGCCTGCAATATAAAAATATCGGATGAGTAGCATCTGATGATGAAAATAATCACCCGAATAAAATGTATTTTACAATGTATGTAAATACGTGTTCTTCCTCTTTTTGATATTAATTTCCTCGAGTAGTTGACCCCTTACGTTTAAGCACTCTGCCCGACTAGTCATAGCCCCCTAGCGTCGGGAGTTGGCTCATGGCTCTTTCCCAGGCACGCGTTTTGGGTGACTTGAGTTCGTCTTACATGGAGCAGAGTTTCACGGATCGAGATTTATGCTACTCGAGTACTTTTGTAATCATTTAAGAGCAAAAACGGAAAAAAGTAAATGCGCAGCTTATACACCTATTAGGTGTAAGCGGCTGTGGCACTAGCAAGGCCGAGTGAGGAGATGTTTATCAGAAAGCGACTTAGCTGTTCGGTATTTGGGAGTGGGGATACCATCCTCGTGTTTGAGCTTGTGAGCCCCCGAGCATGTCACTTGTTGTTCTGATAATCCTCAGTTGTTGAAAGTCGAAGACGATTGTGACCGACTGCCACAATAGAGCTGTCTGACTTGCGTTTGCGATTCCCAGCTTTAGTTGGGACCGCGTCGTTGGTGTCGTCCCGCTTCTTCTGTCAGGGTGACTTGTTGTCATCGAGGGCCTCGGCAACAGCGTGGGCCGAGTCGGCGTGCTTGTTTGCCATGTCGAATAGGGCCTTGACAGAGTTGGGACGCTTCCGCGTGAATTTGTCGATGAACGAGGTGTCTTTGACTCCTTTTCGAAAGGCGGCGATGACGACCTCATCCTTGATGTTTGGGATTGAATTTTTCTTCTCAGAAAACCTCTTGATGAAGTCACGAAGAGACTCGTTCTTCCTTTGACGCAACTGACATAGGTCGTACTCAGAAGATGGCCTCTCGTATGTTCCCTGGAAATTGGTGATGAAACGTTCCCGGAGTTCTCCCCAAGAGCCGATTGATTGCTTGGGAAGTCCTGTTAGCCATGTCCTCGCTGAGTCGGCTAGAGCAACTAGGAGGTAGTTAGCCATGACTTTGTGGTCACCTCCAGCAGCTTGGATTGCCAGAGTGTATGCTGTGAGCCAGGACTCGGGATCAGTCTTGCCGTCGTATTTTTCGATGCTTGTAGGCTTGAAACCCGACGGCCAGTCGACCTGTTGTAGCTCCTGGGTGAAGGCCGGTATGCCTTCGTCTTCATGAGGACTCCGGCCCCGACTACGGCGGCGAAACCGCTCGTGGTGGAGGCCGAAATGCTCGTTCTCGTCTTCCAGTTGGCGTTGCTCGTCTTCTTCTCGTTCGCGGCGCCGAGCATTGGTGTCCTGCCGAAGATCACGCCATAGTTGGCCTCGGAGATCCCGGTTGTCCCGACGGTCACTTCGACGTTGCCGGTTGTTGTTTGGGTTGCCGAATGACGTTTGGCGTGACTCCGTGTGCAGCTGACTAGAGCCGGCCACTCGGCGTCGCTTTGAGGTAGACGAGACTGCCATTGGGGATGCCGACCGGTTGGTCGGTATGAGGGTATCTCCCGACTGTTGGTGCTGCTGACATGCAGCAGCGGTAAGCATGGCTTTTATCCTTGCGATCGTCGGGGTGGCCTGATGATCAGGCCCAAGCTGGACTGTGTCCAGTAGGGTTGCAGCGGCCACGATGTTCTGTTGGGGAGTAACGAAGACATCGTGGTCGCCGACTCGGGTTTGGAGGATTTGCTGCTGAGCGGTTTGCTCAGCCTTGCGTAGATCGTCGTTGCGGGCGTGCAGGCGTCTTGCTTCTTCCTCCTATTGTTCTTGCAGTCGGCAGGCCTCCTCCTCTTGTGGCTCGTGTCGTCGGCATGATTCCTGAATAGGAGTAGAGCCTCTGGATGCCATGAAAATTTCTCGCGGCGGAGTGAAGCTTGCCGAGCTGGTATCCGACTTGGAGTCGGAATCCGACTGGGAGTCGTAGTCCGACTGAGAGTCGTAGTCGGAATAGTTGATGGGGGTGATTACAACTCCGACCTCCCTAGATCCGATCTCGAGCGGCTCGGAGCCGTATCCGAGTCGAACTCCAGGGGATCGGGTTTGCCGCGTCGGATGTAGATTGTAGATATCCGCGGCGTCGCTGAGTCCGAACAGGAAGTTGACGATCTCTTCCCTTCTCGGCCCGATCTCGGCCGGCTCAGAACCGAGTCCGAGTCGAACACTGAAAGGAAGAGTTGTCCCTGGACTCGGGCGTATTGGAGATCGCCGCAGCATGTCGTTGAAGATTGCCGCAGCGTCGTGTGGGCCGACTGGCGCGGAGTCAGTTGGTTCCTCGGCCGGTTGGATCGGGTCCGTGTCGGCCGGGGTGAGATTGCCGATCTGGTCGGCGACGAAGTCAAGGCTTCTGAATGCGATTGTATCTTCGGGGGGGAGTTTGCCGCCGTCGACTTCGGTTGCTGGATCCATCGAGCTTGTAGATGTAGATCGCGCCGAAGCCCCTACCTGGCGCGCCAACTGTCGATGTTTTACACCGGCAATAAATATATGGGGCTACTCGGCGGATGGAAACTCGTGGATTGCAAGGAACACAAGGAAATTTTATACTGGTTCAGGCCCTCGATGTGAGGTAATACCCTACGTCCAGTTTGTATGTATTCCTTTGAGGATATACGGTGGTAGTTCTGATGAACTGTATGGCCGTGTGTTCTATGAGCTCTTCTGCCCTCATGGGGCGCCCTGCCTCCCTTATATACTGGGGGACAAGGTTACAAGGTAGGAGTCCCCATCGGATTACGACTAGGAGATCTCCCCTTAGAGATATAACATACCCGACTAGGACTGTATATTCCTTTCTATACAAGGCGAAGTCTGCCGAATCTAGCTATATCTCTAATTACAAGGCTAGGCCCATCCTCTATCCGAGTGGCCCATATGCTTGTCATGAGGTACCCGGGGCCCATGGCACCCACAGGGACAGGGTTACAAGGTAGGAGTCCCCATCGGATTACGACTAGGAGATCTCCCCTTAGAGATATAACGCACCCGACTAGGACTGTATATGCCTTTCTATACAAGGCGAAGTCTGCCGAATCTAGCTATATCTCTAATTACAAGGCTAGGCCCATCCTCTATCCGAGTGGCCCATATGCTTGTCATGAGGTACCCGGGGCCCATGGCACCCACAATACTATCAGGAGGTCCGCAAGCCGGAAAACAAGTTCGACGGGCTGGAAATAACACATGTCCTACGTCAATACAATGACGTGGCAGACGAGCTGGCAAATATGGGATCCAAGCGAGAAGCAGTTCCGACTGGAATCTTTGTCGAGCAACTAATGGAGCCATCAGTCATGAAGAAACCGGCGCCGGAGTAGTCAGGAGGTGAACCTACCCCTGCTACAGACGAGGTGCTGCACATATGTCAAGACTGGCGGGCCCCTGTTGTCAAATTTCTCCTGGACGATGAACTCCCAGAAGATCGCAGTCAAGCCGAGCAGATCAAGCGTCGAAGAAAAAGCTTCCTACTAGTCGGAGAAGACTTGTACTGAAGGAGCGCATCTGGTGTCCTCATGCGTTGCGTCACCACCAAGGAGGGCAAGCAGATCCTGCAGTCAATCCACTCGGGCATATGTGGCAACCATGCCGCATCCAGGACGTTAGTTGGAAAGGCTTACCGACAGGGATTTTTCTGGCCCACAGCAGTAACAGACGCAAACGAGATTGTCCGCAAATGCAAGGGTTGCCAGTTCTATGCAAGACAAACAAATCTCCCAGCCCAAGAACTCCAAACTATCCCTATTTCTTGGCCAGTCGCAGTATGGGGGCTCAACAGGGTCAGGCCTTTCAAGAAAGCGCCAGGAGGGTTCACACATCTATTCGTCGTAGTTGACAAGTTCACCAAGTGGATTGAGGCCAAACCCGTTGCAACTATAACAGCAGCACGAGCAAAGGACTTCATCATGAGTATACTATACCGATTTGGGGACCCTAACCGCATCATTACCGACAACGGTACTCAGTTCACGGGTGGCGTATTCCAAGACTTCTATGAAGATTTCGGCATCAAGATCTGCTATGCATCTGTGGCACACCCACAGAGCAACGGGCAGGTCGAAGCGAGCCAACGGTAAATGGTCTTACAAGGCATCAAGGCCAGGATATTCGACTAACTACAACCATATGTGGGCCGGTGGGTACAAGAACTCCCATCTATTCTCTGGTCTCTCAGAACCACGGTTAGTCGGGCAACAGGGCAATCCCCTTTCTTCCTGGTCTACGGTGCTGAGGCTATGCTACCGACAGAGTTACAGTTCGGCTCTCCGCGAGTCCGGGCTTACTCAGAAGACATCTCAAACAATACCCGACTGGTCGAGCTAGATCAGTTGGAAGAAGCAAGGGACATCGCAACAATCCAGTCGGCAAGGTAACTTCAAGGCCTACATCACTACCACAATCGCAATGTCCATGGCCACGCCTTTTTGGTCGGGGATCTCGTCTTGAGAAAAATACAAACCACCAAAGTCAGGCACAAATTATCCCCACTTTGGGAAGGGCCGTTTATTATAGCCGAGGTCACGCGGCAAGGCACCTACCGACTGAAGACCAAAGACGGTGTCCTCATCAGCAACTCATGGAATATAGAACAGCTACATCCTTTCTATACCTGAGCTTTATACTTTCTCATGTGTACAGTTCTCTCTAACTCACTACGCTGCTTGTATCAACCGAGTAGTGAGTCGGGGGCTGCATGTATTATATGTGTTTTGTCAATAATATACGAGCCTATCTTACTCCAGTTATGAAGCCTTACTACGACTGTCACGTTTGCCTGAGTACACTTTCTTACAGTGAATGATTTTATTAAGTTCCGACAAACTAACTCGGCGCAGACTACACATTCGAGTAAAGCTAATGACAACTGAGTAGTAATTCAAGGCTTGGCGGCACTGCACATATATTTACACATGTTTTCCACAAAAGTTTATATATACTGACTACATGATATATTACTCTTACAAACCCAGGTCTTGGGTGATTATCTCAACAGTTGGCCTCGCCCGGGCTATCAGCTCCAGCGCCTCCTTGGGCGTCGTCTCCTCGGCAAACCCCTTGTCGGACCCGGGTTTGACCCCGAACCCTATGTGTGTACCGTTGCTAGTCCCCACGATCAATTGCTAGCACACACATTCAACATTGGCATCATAATCCATACATCACAGGTTCAGCTCACAGCGGACCAAACATAAGTCGTACAAGAGTCTAGACTTTAGCGGTTACATAGAGGCCGACCGGCCAAATAGAACAGCAAATTAACAAAGAGGTTCAACAGCGAAAACAAGATAATAGAGGCACCAAACCAGCAGTATGCCTCTGCCCGCCCACAGGCAACCAAACCGGTAAGCCCTAGTAGCACCGTCGGTCGTCGTCTCCAAAACCCACTGCATAGAAGTACCCGATTGTCGGGTCCTCCTCAACCATCTCTAAAAAAAAAAGAAGTCACACAAGCGTGTGTGAGTACAATACGTACTCCGCAAGACTTATAGTGTTTGCAATGGTATTCCATAATATGCGAAGATAAACAAGGAATGGTTCAGGTCCTGCAGTTTGCATAAATCATAATATACATAGCGAAAACATTGCGGTTTTGCAACGAAATTTTTTGTACAAAAATCAAGCTACCACAGCAAAACAAGTATATAAGCATCAACCCCCAAGTGTTTTTCCAACCATATGGGCTCCCTGCCCCATGCAGCCAACAGTGGCAACACGCTGCCACAACCATCCCAGCGAACTCCCCGTTCGCACCAAAATCTTCCCAAAACAGTTCCCAAAAATTAAAACTACTACGGTGGAGAATTTCCCAAGTCGTCCATAACCGAGGACACGGCTATTCGAATAGTTTTAACTCTCGAGAGTGTGTACAACTGTACCCACATGACAAGGACAACATAGCTACACACAGGAGGCTCACACCATCAATGACAAAGCCTTTCCACCGTTGACCTAGCAATATCCCGCGCTTATGATCCATCCCTAGGGAGTTGGGAGGCCTCCCAAAAATCCGCAAGGCTTCATACGATGTGCTGGTCACCCTTTGAACAATAATCAAGATACCTTCGGGCTATGGACAAAAACCATAACCCGCACTATCCTAACAATGGCAACAATAATGACCTACAACTACCACGCGGGGGTCTATTGCTAGGTATCAACAATATACTAAGCTAAGGAACTCCCACACAAGAGCCACATGTGGTTTGCACTGTGCTTCTTGGTTCTAGCTACACCATAGAATCGGTCCTTAGTGACCCGGGCGAGACAACCACCTAATCGATACCACAACACGGCACCGAACACTGCATCCACTCGCCCAGTCCAAAAGCTTTGTTTTTCAGTTTTTGTTTTCCACCAAGAGCACAGGGAGAAGAATACCGACACTGTTCAATTTCCATATTTCGCAAATGCTTCTTTTCCCAAACATCCCAAAATCAAGTAACAAGTAGCCTTGATTAAAAAGCAAACTAAGCATACCTATTGAACTCTCCCGCAACCACATGAACCCAAATTTTCAGTGGCAACATAAGTGACAAGGAATTCATGATACTCAAAGTAACAAGGATAGGGCATATGCAACAAGAGGTTAACTACCAAGATTCCCACACATTTTCAAGTAAAACATCGCATGCATAATAGTTGCAATCAATATAGTTTGTAAGTTTGAAATATAGGAGCAATTGATCAAGGGGGTGCTTGCCTTGTTCCTGGACTTCTTTGGAACTCTTTTCTGATCCTTCCACAACGCGGGTCAACAACGTCGTGTTCTACGAGAATACCAAACGAATGCAATGAAAACAACGGCAAAATATTTAACAGAACAGGAAGTACCAATATTTTTTGCAGAGTAATGCAAGTGCATGATTTTAGATGAATTTAGGAAAAAAGAATCGCTTGAATCCGAGTTCGTATGAGGGAGATACGGCTAAACGAAGTACTGCTCTGTCCTAAAATCGAAAAATAAATGAGAAACCAGAGTTTTCGCTCGAGAAAAAGAACTGCAGAAACGGCTGAAAAACATTCTACCGACTTAACGGGTGGTCTATTTGAGACGTTTTTCGGTTCTAGGGCATTTTTATGGTACGAAACCTACATGTGTGCTGCTGTGAACCTACAGGACAACTCCCAAAAGTGGATATTCTCCAAACTTGCTAGAATATTAATCGCACACGGCTCACACGTCACTAAAATGGCCTAACACGTGAAATCCACCGGGCGTGAAGTTTTAATCTAAGGCATTTTGGGGGGCGTGGAGGGTTTCTAGGGCCTAGGAGTCACTAGAATGTACAGGTGGAACCTACGGGAAGGCTTCGGTAAAGTGGCGAACGCCTCGGTCCAAAAACGATGTCTTTCGCACGAGCAAAACTACACATCTTCGCACGTTAACGATAACCGGCAAAAACGGGAAAACGACAGCAGCTACTCTACTCGGGTTTTTATCCTGCTCTGACGCTAGAGGGCCAACCCGGCTTTGCATGGGGCTGAGGGTGGCCTGCTACTCACTCAAACACAAGCGCACCTTAGGTGTTTGAAGAAAAGCCAAGCTAATGCGCGGCTTGTCTACCTCTGTCCTCCCATGCTCTAGTGCATGGCTAGTGATGCAGGGGTGTGGGGAAGCTCTAGGGGTCCTGCATGCAAGATCGAAGGCTCTACTACATGCGGCCATGCTCCGATGGAGCCTCATCCACACATGCGGCCACGGTGGCGACGCTTGGGTGGATGGCAAAACAATGGCGCGACCAGGCCAAGCCAAGGACGTGGGGAGAACTAGTGGCCTCCCAGGAATAAAAAGGAAGTACATGCAGAAACAGAAGCTCACGAAGAGTGCTGGCCGTGGGGGTGCGACGTTGAGGCGGTGGTGCTCGGGCAACAGGGTCGCTCGTGATGGAGGCTGCAGACAAGTGCTATGATGAGCTCAAAGAGTGAAGGGAAGATGGTGAAACGGCCAGGGCAGCGCTAACTCACCAGGGCGCTGTTTAGCGGCCGCAAGATCACGGCGGCACCCGGTCGGCGTTGCAAAAGACAATGGGGCTGCGGTGGTGCCTGCTGCTTGCCGAGGATGAAAACGGAGTTAGGTCGGGCAAGAACGCGTGGTGACACAGCTGAGACAAGGTAAAACTCACCGGAGCTCTCAGACGGAAAGCGTGTGCTCGCCGGCGCCGTGGGCGGCACCTCACGTTCTCAGCGAACCAAGGGGCAATCGCCTGGGTCCTTGGGTGCGTGAGAAAGAGGGCGAGCTGGGGAGGCAGGAGGGCATAGGCTTGGTTAAAAGGAAGGCAGGGAAGGAGAGGAGAGGGGAGGGCGCTGCTCTGCTCCCGGTCTACTCGCGATGGCGTGTGCGCGGGCAAGCGTGCAGCAGACAGATGGGACAGGGCAGGGGCTGCTGAGGCTGTCGGGGTATCTCCACGAGGTCCCAAGGCGGCTCTGCCTCTCCCTCTCACGTGGTCTAGGGGCGCACAGAGGAAGCCCACCTGGCCGAGCCGCACGGAGCGGAGAGAGATACTGGCGTGGATCTCGTTTGGACGATGGAGGACAGAGCACAACAGATAGCATCACGTGTCGACGATTCACGCCTGAGGACTGCCTCCAACAACCAATCGGCCGATACGGACTCCTCGTACCGATGGCCGAACAACACTATATATATCGGGCAAGCAACGATGATGTTATAAGTGAGAAGCAAACCGGCCGATTGCCGATAGCCATTCGCATACTTGAGCATCGGCTAGAAGCCGATGATAACAGAGATAGGCAGAAAAAAATAAAAAGCCAGCTGACTGGCGCGGGCTCGCGAGAGAGGGAGCGCGGGGCGAGCTCGGGAGAGAGAGCGCGCAGGGCGCTTAGCTCGGGAGAGAGCACAGGCGCGGCTCGCAGGTGAGGGCGCGGGCAAACGCGAGGGCGCGGGTGCGCGGCGCGGGCTTGCGAGAGAGAGGGCGCGGGCGCGAGAGAGGGCGCGGGCGCGAGCTCGGGAGAGAGGGAGCGCGGGCGCGGGCTCGCGAGAAAGGGCACGGACTCGAGAGAGAGGCAATCCAGGCGAGGGCGCGGGCGCGGGCGCAGGCAAGGGCGCGGGCGCGGGCTTGCGAGAGAGAGGGCGCGGGGTCGGGCTCGCAAGAGGGCGCGGGCGCGAGAGAGGGCGGGCACCGGGCGCGGGGTCGGGAAGCGAGAGGGCGCGCTTTTTGGCGCGGGCTCGATGTCGGGAGCAAGAGTCCGGCGCGAGCTCAAGCAGAGTCCGGGTGCGACGGGAACGGACTTCTAAGAGAGAGCCTCGGGCGCGAGCAAGCGTGGGCGTGGGAAAAAAAAAAAAGGGTAAAAGAGAAGGTCCGATCGGGAGGCGGCTGGTCCCGATGGGAGGCGTCTGGTCCGATGGAAGGATTCGGACCGTCCAATCCCCCAAGAGGATGGTCCGATTGGGGGCAGCATGCTTCACCGAAAGAAACTTCGGGGCAAGGCTGGGGTTTTTCATGCATTGAAAGATGACATGAAGAGCATGCAGATGGAAAAACGGTTTTCATGCACCAAAGATCCAAAGTGGGCTGTTACAAACCTACCCCCCCTTAAAACGAATCTCCGTCCCCGAGATTCAACGGTCCATCCGGCTCGGTGAAGAGATAGGGAACTCGCTTCGAAGACGGTCTTCACGCTCCAGGTTGCCTTCATCCACCGTGTGGTTACTCACTGTACTTTGCACATCTTGATTGTCCTTGTTCCTTGTCCGCCGCTCAGCTTCTTCTATTATGCGGATGGGTGCTCTTTGTACGTGAGGTCTTGTTGTAGTTCGATGCTTTCCTACCCGCGGCACCAGTTCAGTGGGCACTCTGAGGCACTCTCTTTAACTGTGATACATGGAAGACATTGTGCCACTTCGGAGGCCAGCTCGGGTGGCAGGTCCAATCTATATGGCCACTTCTCCTACTCTTGCAAGCACCCCTATACGGTCCCACGTATCCGTGGTGCTAATTTTCGCCTTGACTTGAAACTGTGGGTACTCGGCAGCGGGGTCATTTGAGATATACGAAGTCATTAGGTCTGAACTTGAGCTCACGCCTCCTTTGGTTAGGCATAGCTTCTTTTGCCTTGATTGGGCTCTTTCAATCCTTTCTCTAATCAACCGAACTTTTGCTCTTCCGCTTCATTGATCGACAGCTGGCCTAAAAACGTGTCTCTCACAACTTGTGACCAGCTTTAGAGTGTCCTACATTTCTCTCTCCATAGAGTTTAGCCTCGAATGGTGACATTTGTAGGCTTGCTTGGTACTGTTGTCTTGTAAAGAAAACTCAGCATATGGCAAGCAATTTTCCCAGCTTGGTCCATGGGACAGCACACACGCTCTTAACATGTCCTCTAGAATTTGGTTCACCCTCTCGGTTTGTCCTCGCAGGTGTTTGCGGGTGATAAGCAGTGCTAAAAGCTAGGTTGGTTCCCCATTGCTTGCTGGCAACCGTTTCCAAAAATGTGAGATGAACTGGGCACCTCTGTCCGAAACTATCCGTTTTGGCACACCCTTATGTAAGCAAACAACCCGAGAGAAATACAATTCAGCTAGCGTTGGTTCCTTGGTGTCAGTGGTTTTTCACTGGTCATATACAAGTGTTGCTACCTTGTCAAACCGATACACTACAACCCATATTAATCATTGCCTCGCTGTGACCTTGGCAAGCAGTGATGAAATCCATTCACACTTCGTCCCATTCCATTCCGGGAGTTGTAATGCTGTAGTAGGCCGGCTGGCCTTTGTGCTCAGCTTCACTCACTTGACACACATCACAGAGCGCACATATTCAGCTACATCACGCTTCATGCTTGCCACCAAAAATCCTTCCTTAAATCTTGATACAATCTTGTACTACCGATGGATGAGTCCATTTCTAATGGGCCTCTTTCAGAATCAGTTCTTGACCTTTTCATCTTTGGGGATGTATATTCGCTGTCCACGACCTACCACTCCATTTTCATCATGTTTGTACTCCGAGGTTCCCCCTTTCTCTATGCTGCGCTTAATTTCCTGGACTTCTTGTCTTCACCTTGGGCTGCAAGAATTGGTTTCTAAACGTCGATTTGCTTCACGGTTGCAACACAACCATACTCACCAATTCCAGTTGAGGCGTTGAACTTCCTTATACAATTCAGGTTTGTCCCATTGCTTAGCGTGAAGACTATTGCAATGAGCCTTTCCCGACTCAGCGCGTCTGCACTACGTTGGCCTTTCCTAGGTGATATTAATGCCTAGGTCATAGTCCTTTGATTACTCGAGCCATCCTTTGCCTCAAGTTCAGACTGCTTGTGTGAATTATACTTCAGGCTCTTGTGTCTGAGTTTATATCTCGCAGCGATTACCATCAAGTAATGCCCGCAAATTTCAAGATGCACAACAGCCGCTAGCCTCAAGTCATGCGTAGGGTAGTTTCTGTTCATGTGGCCTCAATTGCCGTGATGGCATAGGCTACTACTTCCTTCTTGCATCAACACGAGCCAAAGACCTAAACCGAGAATGCGTCACAATACACATCGAAGTTTCTTGCCAACACCGGTAAACCAACACGGTGCTGTGGTTAGTCTTTCTTTAATTCTTGAGCTTCTTCGCATCTTAGTCCATTCAAACCTCTTTTCCTTTCTCCACTGAGTCATTGTCTACATCCTTGAAAAAACTTTCAAATGAACCGGCGGTAGTAGCAGCCAATGGCAAGAAAGCGTCTTAATGTCGAAACATTCGGGGTTGATTCCAATTCACACCTCTTGGACCTTGCTTTGGGGTCAACTGCTACTCCACCTCGGTACCAGCACATGACCAAGGGAATCAAACCTCCCTCAACTAGAACTACCTTGCTAATTTCACATATACTGGTGCTTAACTCAAGTTTATCCAAAACTAGCCGTAGGTCCTTTCATGCTCTCTTCACTCTTTCGAGTAGATGAGGATGTCAATCATAAAGACTCCTTACTACAGAAATGATCCAAGTAACTTCCATAAAAATCTTATTCATCAAGTTTATGAGCTTGCCGGGGCCATTAGTTAGTCCAAAAGACATTACATTGTACTCAACAACCGTAACGTGTGTGAAGGCTGTCTTCGGGATTCATGGGTCCTGATTTTCAGCTGAAAGTAGCCTAGTCTCAAGTCAACCTTTGAAATACACGTGCCCCCTCATTTGATCAAAAAGATGCATCATACGGGGCAGCGGGTATTTATTTTTGATGGTAACCTCATTCACGATCGGTGTCGAACACATCAATGAGAGTGTGATCCTCTTCTCCCACGAAACAGCACGGGAGAATCCCCATGGTGATTGCTTGCCGACTGAAATCCTCTTGTTCAGCTTGCTCTCTAATTGTTCTTTAGTTCAGCTAGCTCATTAGATGGATCCAGTGGGCCGTTTGGAATATCCATGGGGGGGGGCCTGTCTTCGGGCAGCAGCTCTATCACGAACTCATGTCTCTGTCAGGTTGCATACCGGGTTAATCTCATTACTGGAAAGACTGTCAGGACTTTGACAATAGTCGGAACCTGGCTTGTTTCGCCTAACTAAAAGGCTGCTTGAGAAGAGAATGAGAGGTACAAGTGTTTATAGAGACAACTCTACCGACTCCCTTGGCTGTGTTTGTGAGTGTGATGGCCTACTGCTCACAGTTGTCAAACCCCTTGTGCTTGAGGGGGAGAGCAATCCATGCCAAGTATCACATCTAACTTGTGTCCAAGCACAATCAGATTTGCAGTCACGTCGTGCCACCTAGTTTTGTTGGTCCAACTCTGACGCAGGGGATTGTAACTATCATTCGGGTTAACTAGGGTGTCAACTTTCATTTGATGATTTGCAGAAAACTCTTGGATATGAAAGAATGTGAAGCTCCAGACATCAAATAAAGACCATTGGCAGGGGTGAGTTCACGGAGAAACATACCAAGCACCACATCAGGCGCATCCTGAGCTTCTCTCGGCTCACATGATTACCCTGCCCCTCAAGGTTCTGGAGCAGCTTGGGGCTGGGTTTGCGGGTGGTGGTTGCTCCACGGCCTCTCCCATTTACGCGCTGCTGGTCCGGCGGAAACGGGGAGGCCCGCAGCCCTGAACTGGACGGGTAACCTTCTTCGGGCACCGATTGGAGTATGCCCGTATCTCCACAATTGTAAGCAGTCTACCGGCTGAAGCTCGGTAGCTTGTTGTGCAGCCGGGCGAGGGTGTGGCTGAGGACACGAGGGGCTGGTGGCTGGTGGCCTTGCTTGAAGTGGCGGCTGGCATACTGCCGGTGCTGGCTGCCGGCGGCAGAACCGTTGCGGGACCGCCAAAACGCGTTTGGGGGCCCCCCTGCGAGGAGCTTCCCTCTGCCGGGCTTGCGTGCAGCCACTTATTTGGGGGACTCCATCTAAGCCATGGTGCTTGTTGCTCCCATCCAATCGGTTGTCACAAAGTGGGAAAGTCAGGGAAGTCAAAGGCTAAAGGCAGCTGCATTCCTATCTAGTCTTCAGGAACTTCCCCATCTTTGTCTCTTTCATTTGGTTAGGTCGGCAGCGGCATAGCGAGCAAGGTGGGTTGAAGCGGTGGAGGTACTCGCTCACCGGACATGTTGCCTTTCTTCAGGGTTTCAAATTCCTTCCTCTTGATCTTCATGATACAACTGGTGTAGTGTGCGCAGCT